>JAKSZT010054099.1:0-34750 GCA_026826555.1 Tolypeutes matacus | reverse complement strand
TTTTCTTATCCATTCTGCCAATCTGTGTCTTTTGATTGGTGAATTTAATCCATTAACATACAGTGTTATTACTCGTAACGAATTTCTTACTTCAGTCATTTTTTCTTTGGGTTAATGTATGTCATATGTTGTTTTGTTTCTCTTTTTGAGTTTTCAGTTGTTTTTAAACTCTCCTCCAACTCTCTCTCCTTTGTTTTTTCCTTTCAATTTGTAGAGATTCCTTTAGTATTTCTTGAAGTGCTGGTTTCTTCTTGACATACTCTCTTAATTGCTGTTTATCTGTGAATATTTTGAACTCTCCATCATTTTTGAATGCCAATTTTGCTGGATAGAGAATTCCTGGGTGGAAGTTTTTTTCTTTTAGTGTTTTGACTATGTCATATCACTGTCTTCTTGCCTCCATGGTTTCAGCTGAGAAATCAGCACTTAATCTTATTTTGCTTCCCTTGTATGTGATGGTTCTCTTTTCTCTTGCTGCTTTGAGTATTTTCTCTTTGTCTTGAGCATTGGACAGTTTGACAAGTATATGTCTTAGAGTTGGCCTGTTGGGATTTATACTATTTGGGGTGCGCTGTGCTTCCTGGATCTGCACATCCATCTCTCTGAATAGAGTTGGGAAGTTTTCAGCCATAACTTCCTTCGACACTCTTTCTGTTCCCTTTCCCTTCTCTTCTCCTTCTGGGATGCCCATAATGCGTATGTTTGTGTGTCTTGCATTATCGGTTAATTCCCTGAGACCATACTGGATTTTTTCTATCTTTTTGTCTATCTTTTCTACACTCTCTTTGATTTCAACTGTATTGTCTTCCATATCACTAATTCTTTCCTCTGCCTGTTCAATTCTGCTGCCATGTGAGTCCAGTGCCTTTTTCATTTCTTGACTTTTGTCTTTGTTCACCTTCATATCCATTACCTTTTTAGGTGTGTTAGCTATTTCTTCAGTATGTTCACCCAGTGTCTTCTTTATATCCTTAAACTCTTCCTTCAGTTCTTTAAGTTGGTCCATGATATTTGTTTGGATAGCTTTGATTAGTTGTTCAATGTACTGCATTGCTTCCTGGTTTTTATTTTGTGCACTGGACTGGTCCATGTTTTCCAGTTTTTCAGAGTCATTTGTATTTTTCTGTTGCCCTCTGGTCATCATATTATCTTGATGGGTTTGTTCAGTTGATTAGCTTTTCTCTATGCTCTAGAATTTTATTTAGCTGTTGGTTCTGCGTGTGAGTTAAGTTTTCTCTTTGGCACTTTTTCTTCTTATTTTATTTCCTTACTTCTTTCTATGTTCCCTTGAAGGCAAAAGGTTAGGGCCAGAAGAATCAAAAGATGTAAGGAAGGCAGAAGGATAATAGAAATATTGATAAAAGTTAGAAGAGGGGCAAAATGAGACTTAATGAGATGAATATTTAACTTGTGTAGGCAGTGTAGAGTACTAGGAAAAAATATCGAGTTCCTATAATGGACTGGGAAAACAAATGGAGGAATATATATATATAGTGATTTAGAAGGCTAGAATTATGAGGAGGTAGAGAAATAGTAGAGAAAGGTCTGAAAGGAAAAAGTTAATACTAATAAAAAAAAGAAAGAAAAAAGAATAAGAAAACAAAATAGATGGGATAGAAATTGATACCCTTAAGTTGTGGGCCTATGAAAAAATGTTGTCTCTAAGAGCCACAACAGAAAACAGAAGGCAGAAACATGCAGGAAGGATAAGCGATAGTTTGTAATACAGAATCAATATATACAGCGAGTGGGAAATTACTGAATAAGAAGCCCAGCAAATAAGCTACCAGCTGGCAGCACCTATTTAAAAAATAAAATAGAAGGAAAAAGGAAGGGGGGAGGAAAATGGGAATAATAGCAGTAGACCAGAAAGTAACAGAGAGAAAGCAAAGATCCACCCAGGCAAGCAGTCAAACAGAGCTAAGGGGGGTCAATGATTCCCCTAGGGTCCACGTGGATCCTTCCTGCCTACTTGTGTTTATCAATGAATTTCCCCACAGGGTTCTATATGCAAGTCCTGAAGCAGCTTTTAGCTATTAAACTAAATTAAAAAGAATTTATTTTTCATTTGTTGAGGTGACCTCACTTTTTTTTTTTTTTTAGCCAAATGCAGGACCCAAAATAATTCCTCTTCTAGACCAACCCCCTTACGGAAGGGACCCTAGCTGGGCCCGTGGAAATTAATCAAGCACGTCCCACTTTCGGGACTCCCCAGATTAGCTGAAACTCTGATGTTAGTCAGTGAGGAGTGCTAAAGAGGGCGGATTCTGCCCCTTCTGGCGCCGAGCTCGAGCGTCACCGGGCTGCTCAGTAAATCAGTTTGAGTGCAGATTCACGTCTGCTCTCAGACTTGTGCTGCTTCAGTTCGGCTTATCTGCTCCCCAAAGCTATGGGGCGGTGCAGGCAGCCAGATCGATGTCTAAAAATATAAAATACCCTTCCCTGTCTTCCAACCGAACCCTCCCTTCTTTGGGAAATGTCCCTTCCTCCTGGCTCCGCAGCGGCCCGGGTCTTATCCCTGGGTGGCTAGGGAAATCAGCTGCGTTCCCCCACCAAAATCCCCCCTCCAGTTCACCGGGTGCTGACTAGCTCGTTTGCTCTGTTCACACAAGTTCCAAGGGGTTACCAGGCAGCCAGCTCCCCAGAAAATAAAAGTTTTTTGCCCCGCCCGCAGCTCCAAATGGCCATTTTATTATTTTTTTCCGTAACCACGGGGCTCAGCCGCCTGTGCCAACCTCCACCGGCAGCCTCAATACTCACGAATCTCCACCGTTTGGTCCACGCCGCCGATCCACGCAGATAGATGTCCCAAGCTTCTCACTCCACGCTTGCACAGCACAGACCCCCGGGCAGGACCCCGTCCCCAATCCGCCTTGCTCTGGGAGCTTGCAGTGTGCGCCCTCCTACACCAACGCCATCTTGCCCCTCTCCCCTCTTATTTTGTTTTGTTTCCTTCTTGGTCGTAAACCTCCTGATCCTTTCCTCCGTTCAATGTACTTCCCTTTTTCACCAACTTATGGACTATTTCCTCAGCCATTGATCCTGTATGGACAAATGCTAAACCTCTAGTGTTTCAGCCAAACTGTCTGGTGACTTCTTAGTTAAGATAAAGCCATCTGCTACAATAATTGCAAGTTTCAGTTCTTTGCCACAAACTTCTTTGGAGGTATTGAGGTCTGCATTTTTGCTTCCATGTCCTTTGATAGCTACATTGCCTCTGCAAGCCTCTGTACTACATTATTATCATGAACGGTGCCAAATGCAATTTTCTAGTCCTAGCTGCTTGGGCATGTGGTGGGACTGTCCATCCATTCCTTAATTATCCATAACAATCCAGTTACCCTTTTGTGGTCAGATTAAATTATCACTGTTTCTGCAATATTTTCTCATTGCTAAATATTTCCTGTAATGGTACCTACATCACTGGTGTCTTGTGGTTGCGGAATCAGGTAGGGTTGCCTTAGAGACTTGTGTTGTCTTATTTGTTTCTTAAGTCATTACATTATTCACCAGTGAAGTGACTCATTTGTGGGAAGATGAAAACTCTCTCCCTGTGGGTCTTGTATCACTCTGGGTAGTTTTGGGGGCCTTCAATATTTGCTAACCTTGGACTACTTAATAGCTACCCTAAGCATAAAATATTTGCACTATTTTACACCACCATTGCACCTATGTTCAATCCTATAATCTATACTCTGGGAAATTCAGAGATGACAAATGCCATGAGAATGTATTGGTGTTCTATTAATCAGGGTCTCTAGGGAAAAGAACTAAATATATAAATATTTCATGTATAGTATACTTAAATATGTATATTATGTAAATATTATGAGATTTTCTATAAGAATTGGCTCAAAAGGTTGTGGAAATGGGCAATTACAAATTCTCTAAGACAGGCTCCAAGTTGAGAACTCCAATGAAGATTTTCAATGAATTTCCCAGTAGATGCAGGGTTGGCTGAATAAGAGATGGAAATTCTCCCTTCCGACTGCTAAAATCATTACTTCTCCTTTAAAGGTCTTCAATTGATTGGATGGGGCTTTTCTCATTTTTGAAGACAATCTCCTCAACTGGTTGTAGATGTGATCACCATTGATGCAGTAAATTTACTGATGATTTTAATCCATGAAAGAGTCTCACAGTAACAACCAAAACAGTGCTTTCATGATCAAACAACTGGGCACCATAACCTGGCCAACTTGACACATGAACTTAACCATCAGAGGTGCCAAGCATTATTTTTGAAGGAACAACACAATGAATATGGAATAAAAAAGATAGAAACTACCTCAAAATTAATTATTCCTTGTTATCACGAAGGCAATGCATGAGGATAATAGAACTTAGAAGTTTCAAGAAACTACAAATCAAATACTAATTATACCATGCAAAATGATTTAGAAACATAATTTTGAGGGTTACAGACATGGACTAGTTAGGGTACTTACAAAAAACAATCTGTGTCAAAGCATTTAATGCAGTGCCATATTGTGCAGTGGATTATAATTTTAAAATTTAGTGATTATTTTAGTAAATTTCAGTTTTCCTGGAGGGCCATATGGTGACATATTGCCATATTCTGTGGTAATTTAGAAGTTAAATCTGTAATCTAGTCAAAAATTTTAAATTTATTTGATAGTTAAATTGCAAAATCAATTGAGAAATAAAAAAATCAGTATAATAGATCTCATTTTAATTCCAAGGGTAATTTCTTTTTCCCTCTATGAAATTAATTTTCTCGTTTGTTCTTTAAAATTTATTGCAAGGAAAAGCACTAATTTCTAGAGGTGTGAGGATATGCTCATTAAACTCATTTTTCCTGCTAAGACCAGGTATGAAACTCTCAACTAATGCTAACTGATGGTGGTTTAATGATTGCCATGCAAATTAATGGTTTTGTAAATAAATATCTAGAAATAGAATAGTTGGATTATAATTTAGGATAGACTTAATGGTTATCCTCAAATAGTATTTTAAGATATCTGTACAATTTTTCACCACTAGGAGCAACACATAATAGATCCATCATATTGTTTTTTTGTGTTTTTTCTCTCTTTTCATTGATCAAGGTAAATTCTTCAGACTTATATGAATCCTTTCATAGAAACCAACTTTTTGTCTTTGCTGATATTCTCTATTTAGAAATGTTAGGTGTGTCCTCAGGAATTCTTTCCTTGTTTTTATTATATCCTTGTCTCTATATTGTTTGGCTTAAATTTGCTTTTACATTTTGATACTTAGGGCACTTAGATCACTTATTACTAAACATTTCATTTCTTAATGACACAGGTGTTAACATTATACTTTTTAAAGATTTTAAAAGGAAAATAAGGGGCTATTGTAAATACATTAAGTTCAATAAATTCAACAACTCAGAATTGGCAAATTGCTTGAATAGTATCTATTTAAAAAGCACATTAAAACAAATAACAGATCATTTCAATAGTCCTATATAGTCCTATATATCTTAAAGAAATAGAATTTGTTTTTTCAAAGCTTCCCTCAAAGAATCCCCAGATCAAAATAGCTACACTTATGAATTCTACCAAACATTAAGATAAAAATATTTCCAATTATACTCAAACACTTCCAGAAAAAGGAACAGAAGTGAATGAACAGTATCTGAACTCACTATATTAGGCCAGCAAACTCTCATATTCATAAAATTTAATATAAATTATAACAATGAGGTGGAGCCAGTGGCCACTTGACACTTTTGGGGTAGGGAGGGGATGAGCAGTTGAAATAAAGGGGCTTTTCTTTGGGAGTTGGATGTTGTTCTGAGTACCTTTGTGGCAACGGATGTAGGCCATTCTTTAAATTATTAGATTAAATGTCATACACAGAGGGCATATTTTGATATTCTCAATTTGTGAATATGTGCTGTGTTAAGTTGAACTTTGAATACAAAATACTTACAACAATATCCATGTTTTTCCCATATTTAGTATTTGTCTAACATAAGTAAAACAACGGGCAAACTAATTAATTCATAATATGATGTAATCCCATTTTATTACACAATTGTTTATCCTCAGTAAAACATTTTCAGGGATGTGTTCTGAGGACATGGTTTATGTTAGAATCTTAAGCCCTTCTGATATGATGGGCTTCATTTCTTTTGCTCTTGGCAGATGGTAAATGGACCCAATATCTTTGGTTCCACTTGCCAGTTGGATAATAAATCCCAACAGAATGAGGTGATTAG
The DNA here is from genome assembly GCA_026826555.1 of Tolypeutes matacus. Lineage (NCBI taxonomy): Eukaryota > Metazoa > Chordata > Mammalia > Cingulata > Chlamyphoridae > Tolypeutes > Tolypeutes matacus. Next base: position 28,542 of record JAKSZT010054099.1, on the reverse strand, counting down.
CCCTAGGAATGTATAAATATTAGAATAATCAAAACTGTATGCTAATATTCATGTTCCTTAGACTAGGGATCAGTACAATTCATCAAATTGTTCCCATAATGTAAAATAAAATCCAAACATCAGCCCATTGTAAATAATAGTTTTTTCTGGGCAAAAGATGACTTACATGAGAAAGGCCTTTTGATATGGTCTAAAGGTGATGCTTTCAACATAATTGCTCCCTCCTCCCAAATACACTGCATCTGAGTGTCTGCACATTTCTAAAGGTATGTTCAAATGAGCAGATATTTCTTTCATCTTATTACTTCATACAACATGTCAAGAGAGAACACTTACCTTTCTAAAGTTTTTTCAAATATCATTCTCAAATTATACCTTTAACATAATTAAGAGAAAGTTGAGGCTTTAATAAAGTCCCATACTCCTATATTCAGAGAACTAACAATTGCTGTATATAACAAACCAATGCCCTATTTCTAGCAAATGAATGTGCTGAACGTCAACCATACATGAGAATAAGTAAAGTCACTGAAAATATTAACAACTAAATTAGGTTATTTCTATGATATGATTAAGATCCTTGGGTATTTTTAATTTCAAGAATAAATATTTAGTTTCAGTGGAGGTATAGAATTATAGGGTGATTTGGGTCTCAGAAAATATTAGCAGGATAGAAAAATGGAGGGAGTTGCTTACAATTATGCAAGTAGTTAGTGGTAGACAGAGAAACACCTCATTTATTTTGCAAAGATGGAAAATAGCAAGTTCCGTTTGGCCTATGGCTAACACAGCATACCCTTGAAGAGCATGGAATCTGACATAGGGTAAAGTTTCATATCTTATATCTGCTACTATATATCTTAATGATGTGATATAATTAATTGAGCCCTCCTATGCTTCAAGTACCCATATGTAAAATGAGAATCAGAATATTGCCCACATTGGTTTGGGTTCTTATGGGAATTAATACTTGTAAAATATTTATAAAATATGAGGATTAAAATATGTTCTCATTTAAAAATCATTTAAGATGAGAAAATTGTCCGAAAAATTGTCCTAAAAAGATTTTAAATGGTAAAACCTGTAATAAATCTACCTTGACCTGCATTGTTTTTCAATTAATAATTCACACCAAGTTTAAATGTGCTATTACATGTTTAATGTTCTGTATTATTTCAGAAAAATTAAATTTCTATTGTCTACTCTGGACTCACATTACCTCATGGAAAATTAGAACAATGTCAGTGAATTTGTCATCTTGGGGTTATGGGAGGACAAGCAGATAAAGCTACTGTTCTGTTTCTTGTTCCTGCTCTGTTTCTTGGTGATCTTAATGGGGAAATTCATCATCTTACTCAAAATTACCTGCAACCATCTAATTTAATAGCCAATGTATTATTTTCTCTGCCAACTATCACTCATGGACCTCTCATTCACATTACAGTATGTGATGCTGTAATTCCCTGGCTAATCAGAGACCTAGCAACAGAGAGAAAAATCATTTCCTATAACAACTGTATGACCCAGCTCTTCACTATGCACTTACTGGCAGCTGTGAAAATATTCATCTTGGTGTCTATGGCTTTTGATCACTATGTAGCCATTGTCAAGCCTCTGCACTACATGGTCATCATGAACAGGCAGAGATGTAACATGCTGATTATCAAGGCCTGGAGTGCGTGCTTTTGTCATTCTATTACTCTCATGCTCATGGTCCTCAATTTACCTTTTTGAAGCCCTAATCAAATCAGTCATTACATGTGTGATGTGAAGCCTCTTTTGAAACTGGTCTGCAAAGATATACATGTTTTTAGTGTCTTAGTTATTATCAATTCAGGGATCTCATGGGTTTTAATTTTCTCTGTCCTGGTGGCACCTTACATAAGCATATTGTACAATATTAGGACACACACCTCTGCAGCACGGCACAAAGCTCAGTCAAATCTGTAGCTCTGTGGATCAAAGTTCTAAAATAAGAGCCAAAATCATAAAAAACCTTGAAAGATAATGTAAAGAAGCATCTACAGGACCTTGTAATAGGAAATGGTTTCATGAACTTCACAGCCAAAGCACGAGCAGCAAGAGAAAAAAATTGATAAATGGGATCTCCTCAAAATTAAAAACTTCTGCACCTCTAAGGATGTTATTAAGAAAATAAAAAGGCAACCTACCCAATGGGAAAAAATATTCGGCAACCATATATCTGATAGGAGCCTAATATCCTGCATATATAAAGAAATCCTTCACCTCGAAAATAAAAGGACAAACAACCCATATAAAAAATGGGCAAGTGACCTGAAAAGACACTTCTCCAAGGAAGAAATACAAATGGCTAAAAAGCACATGAAAAAATGCTCAACATCACTTGCTATCAGGGAAATGCAAATCAAAACTACAATGAGATACCATCTTACACCCATCAGAATGGCAGCTATTAAAAAAACAGGAGACACTAAATGTTGGAGAGGATGTGGAGGAATAGGAACCCTCATCCACTGCTGGTGGGACTGCAGTATGGTCCAGCCACTGTGGAGGACAGTTTGGCGGTTCCTCAGAAAACTAGCAATAGATCTTCCGTATGATCCAGCAATTCCACTGATGGGTATATACCCAGAAGAACTGAAAACAAAAATACAAACAGATATATGCACACCAATGTTCATAGCGGCATTGTTCACCATTGCCAAAAGTTGGAATCAGCCCCGGTGCCCATCAACAGACGAATGGATAAGCAAAATGTGGCACATACATACAATGGAATATTACTCAGCGGTAAGAAGGAACAAAGTGCTAACACATGGAATAACGTGGATGAATCTTGAAGACCTTATGTTGAGTGAAGCAAGCCAGGCACTGAAGGATGAACAGTATATGACCTCACTGATCTGAACTGAGGAAAGTGAGCAGTCTCTGAGAAGCATTGTCTGAAAGATAGGTTAACAAAGGAGAGTAAGAGAAGAGCAGGCTTTGATCCATCTCCCATATGGACATAATCTATGGTAAAGGGATAGAGTGTGGTTGCATGTTGGGGGATGGGGCAGATGAGTGGTGGTGTTCCTGGGTTTGGTGGTACAGCACTGGGGGGTGGGTGGATTAGGAAGTGCTGGTTCAAATCCCCAGGGCATGTAACTGTGAATCTTGACATTCCTTATGTTAGGAGAGGGGGGTATCATGGGCCCTGGGGGGCTGGGGAGAAGGGAACAGTCAAGATCCAATGGGTTGTTTGGTGGTCATGGGGAAGGTTTTTTATTACCTTTCAGTAATGGACACAGGACATGGTAAATATCATCAAAATTATTAAACTGTATCATCTAAATTGTAAACTATACTGTAAATCACTGACAATGTTTAGTTGCTATATTTTGCTATCTGCATAACAGTTATAACAATGCTAACAACCAAAAAAAAAGGAGGGGGAGTTAATATGGGGTAGGGAAGAGGGGGTGGTTTGGTATCTGGGAGTCTCCGGCACTCCGTGTGTGACTTTGCTGTGACCTAAAACTTCTTTGAAAATTAAATGGAAAATTGGGAGACAATGGGAATGAGAGGAGGAAGGTGTCATGGCACAGCAGACATCCGATAACACAGTGACAAAGGGAAGGAAAAAAGGGAAAAAAGAAAAGAGAAAGGAAATAAAAATGAATATATATATATATTTTAAAGGCATTTCCTTTGCTTTTTTGCTCATTTTTTGAATGTCCCAATCCACTAATTATATTTTATTTTGTTTTGTTCTTTGTTTGATTATTTGTTTTTTTTTCCTTCTTTTTTTTTTCCCTGAGTTTCCTTATGTTTGTCTCTTGCATGTAAGCTTATCACACTTGTTTCTTTTTCCTAGTAAGTGTATTTGATTATTTTATGGACTAAATGTTCATGGAGGATTTGGATCACAGAAGGGTTACAATGGGTAATGTGGGGGATTATTGGGGGGGGTGTCTGGGGTGGGGTTTCTTGGGGATTGGTTCAACCAAATATACATGAAAGATATACAAAATCATTCAAAGGATCGGGGGATGGGGCATGGTCACGATGGATGGATAACCACACAATAAATGAGGGAATCTGAATTCCTAGCCTGGAGAGCTCTGCCACAATCTCCAAGGGAGCAGCAATAGTCCTCTTAGTGTAGGGACAGTGCCTGTCAAAATAGGATGACCCGCTGATGTTTTTTTTTTTTTTATTTTTTTTATTGATGACTACCCTTGTGAGTCTTTGCTCTTGTAAATGAGACTTAGCCTGCAGTTGTGGGGTGCCTAAGGGTTGCCAACTGAGATCCTCCTTGTTGCTCAAATGTGGCCTCTCTCTAAGCCAAACTCAGCATATGATTGCATTAGCTTCCCCCCAACGTGGGACATGACTCCCGGGGATGAGCCTCCCTGGCAACGAGGGATTAATACCAAGTACCAACTGGCAGCTTTGTGCAGTGGCAGTATCATAGCCAACGAGGTTTATCCGAGGCTCGATTATTGCAAATTGAAAACTTTTCCCAAGTGCCAACTGGCAACACAACTGGAAAAATACCTTGAATAAAAGGGGGAAATGGTAAAGACAAATGAGTTCAAGTGGCTAAGAGACTTCAAAGAGAGTCGGGAGGTCATCCCAGAGGTAACTCTTACGCACACCTCATTAGGAGCTCATAGAACATCTAAGTGCCTATCACCCCACTCAGTGGGGTTCCTGAGAGCTCCGGAGACACCCTGGTCCTATATAAGGGGGGATAGCCCCAGAGACTGATGCCTTATCAGTGGGTTCTATTTTGTAATCTGTGCTCCTGAGAGTGACAGAATTAGACTCAAATAAGTCCTCCCTGCACATGGTTCACCAGTCCCTTCTATTCAAACCTACATGTGATGCTGGAGTTTCTTAGGTATACTTCCAGAGACTGGAGCCTCCCGCCTACCTATGTGCCAGGTGTGCATGAAATCTAGGTGGAGCTGCAACTCCTACCCTACAGCTCAATGGACTCATCCAAGTCACCTGGTGAGGAGACAACGATGGGAAATGGCCATCCCAGGGAATGGAGAGGGCCTGCATCTGCAGGCAGGATCATCCCACCCACCATATCCATGGGATATAAGCCCTCTCTCACTTGGAGTTGGAGTGGACATCACCATCCCAGTCGCCTCTGGATTGGGGGAAGAACTATGGACTAGAGTGGACTTGATGGTATTCTCTTGCTCACATATGGTGATTCTTGCAAGGCAAGAAATTATAACAATGAGGTGGAGCCAGTGGCCACTTGACAGTTTTTTGGGTAGGGAGGGGATGAGCAGTTGAAATACAGGGGCTTCTTTGGGAGTTGGAGGTTGTCCTGAGTACTGTTGTGGCAATGGATGTAGGCCATTTTAAATCAGCACACACCACTCAGAACTGAGTGGGAGAGAGTGTGGTCTACAGTGTGAACTGTGGTCTATGGTTGGTGGCAAGGCTCCAGGAGGTGTAAGTTCATTGAGGTTGGTGGGCCACACTATGGGAGATGTTTGTGTTGGATGTGGTGGGAGGTGTGGGAGGTGGGCAACATGGGAATCCGAGTGGGTTCCGTATAATATTTTAGGTAATCTAAGCACCTCTTAAAATATATGTATATATATATATATAAAATAACATTTTTGTAAGCAAATACACATATATGCATATATATTTATATATCATTTTACAAATGTTTGTATGTATTGTGAGAATTTTGATTTTTACCCATAATAAAAAAAATAAAAATAAAAATAAAAATAAATTGAAAAAAAAAAAAAAAAAAAAGAAGTGGTGCCTAAGGATATGAATGGATTGTTACAATCTTATGATCACATTTGAGTGGATGAGGAGTAACTTATTATGGATGAGCAAATAAAATTGTTTCTTGAGATGAGATCTAATACTGTTGACAATGCTGTGAAAATTGCTAAAATGACAATGAAGTGTTTAGAATATTACATCAATTTAGTTGATAAAGCAGTGGAAGGGTATGAATGGAGTGATACAAATTTTGAAAGAGGTTCTACTTTGGAAAAAATATTATCAAACAGCATCATATATGCTACTGAGAAATCTTTCATGAAAGGAAGAGTCAATCAATGGGGCAAATTTAATCATATTAGTTCAGAAATTGGCACAGCCACTGCAAACTTCAGCACCCTTATCAGTCAATAGCCATTAAGGTGGAGGCAAGACTCTCCACCAGCAAAAAGTCTACACCTCACTGAAGGATCAAATGATAGTTAGCATTTTATAGAAATAAAATATTTTTAATTAAGGTATGTACATTTTTAAAAGAAATAATGTTATTGCACCCTAAAGGAGTGGGAGATGGTGGGGCATATGGGAATCCCCTTTATTTTTTATGTAAAATTTATATAATCTAAAGTTCCCTTTAAAATAAAGAAAAAATACAAGGAAATATCATCTCACAGCATACAGAATGACTGTTTTTTAATGAACAGAAAACTTTAAATGCTGAAGAGGATGTGGAAGAATAGGAATGTTCCTTCAATGTTGTTGACACTGTAAAAATGGAATATCCACTGTAGAAGATATCTTGGCAATTTTTCTGGAAAGTAAATAAAAACTACATATGATCCAGCATTCCCATTGCTAGGAATCTATTCAAAAGAACTAACTGAAAGCAAGTGCATGAACAGATATTAGCGCACTGATGTTCATAGCACCATTATTCACAATTGCTAAAAGAGGGAAACAACTTAAGTGTCCATCAACTGATTAATGGATAAACAAGATGTAGTATATGCATATTATTAAATATTAATCAGGTGTAAGACAAGTGAATTGGGGAAGCACATGAGAACATGGAAGAACCTTGAAGATATTATGTTGAGTGAAATAAGCCAGACACAAAAGGATGAATATTGTCTGGTCTCACTGATATAATCTAAATACAATAAGTAAATTCATGGAACTGGACAACAAACTGTAGGTTAGTGGGAAATGGAATGTGTGATAAGGTGGAGAAGATGCTGGATGTATCTGTAATATTTAGTAAGGAAAGGAAGTTTGACTCATTCACTTCCAGATTCTACATTTGTGGCTGGAGATAACAGAGGAGAGTAGATGTCCATACTTCACTTTAAACAACAAAGCAATGATTCTCTCGGTACAGTGCCTGCCCCAAACCCCTCAGTTGCATAATAAATTTCAGAAAAGTGGAGCTAATCTTTTTTATTAACACATGGGGAAATGAGGCTCTGAGAGAAAGGGCTGTATGGTCATCCACACAGAAAGTCAGCAGTTTGATCTGTTTCCTCTCATGCTTGTACATAGCCTAAACTCAGATTGAAGGTAAACTTTGAGTACCAGTCCCCTTTCTCCACCTCAAGGAATTTAGGCACTAATTTCTGCTGGAAAAATAATATGGGGAACTTGAGAACATGGGGTAAGATATTCCATCCATTCTTGTTTACACTAAACCATACCCAGGGGTAGGAGAATAATAGTGGCACAGATCTCTGATTTTAGAGATGTTCCTACTGAGACTTCTGTGGCCATAGAAATATTTCCTAGTCTGGCACTTAGACTCCACATAGCTAGTGGAAAGTATTTGTCTCCAATGCTAGGAGATTCCCACCAATGTGATGTAAAGATGTGTACAAGAACAAAATATTTTTCATAATGGGTTCAAAGTTAAAATCTAAATTCTCATGAAAAGACAAATGGATAGGCAATCAGTGGTATGTCTTAAAGTTGAATACCAGTCAGAAATAAGTGACTCCCAAAATAAACAAAATCCTTATGTTGAGTGAAAAAGCGTTACCCAAAGAAGTACTTATGGTATGATTCTGCAAATATGAAATTCCAGAACAGACATAATTCATCCATTGCTGTGAACTATTAGAAAGTGTCATTTTTTTGTCTAGAGGTGGACATTTACTGGGATGGGACATAAAGGAACTTTGTAGAGTGAAGATAAATGGGTTAATATTTAATAACTTGATAGGGGATTGGCTTACATAGATGTATGCATCTGTTAAAACTCAGTTAAAATGTGTGAATTCTCTTGTATGTAAATTTTAACTAAAATGATGAAAGTGTAAAAGTCTTACACACAAGTTAAATGAATTTTGAAATACTAAGGAAAATATTACTGATATCTCTTTCTATTTTTTTTTCATAAACAAGCATGAGTTTATTTTATAATCATATATATTTATATCCTTATGTGGAAAATAGAGGCTGTTCATTCCACATTCAAACTAACCTAAATGCATATACATTAAATATTTTGCAATAATAATAATTTTCAGTTTCTGGGATTTTCTCCCTAAAATACAAATCTGACAGAGTACTAATATTTTCTGAGATTGTGGCTATAAAAGGAGTTATTGCTAATGACAATAAATAAAAATAAACATAAATTAATAACAATAAAATTTGTAGAAAGAGTTTTATTATTCTTTTTCCCCACAACCATGATTTCCAAATTTAAAATGTTTCATAACTAATTTTTTTATTTTTTAAAAACTTTAGATTACATAAATGTTACATAAAAAATAAAGGGCTCTCCCATGTACCCCACCCTCTCCCTCTCCACCATTTTTCTCTATTAACAGCATCTTTCATTAGTGTGGTACATTTGCTACAATTAATGAATACATACTGAAACATTGTTACTAACCATGGCTTATAATTTACATTGTGGTTTACACTTTGCACAACACAATTTTATAGGTTTTGACAAAATGAATAATGGCCTATATCTGTTATCACAATGTCATGCAGGACAAATCTAATGTCCCCAAAATGCCCCCTCTCTGGGGGTCACTGTCTTTTTATCAGTGATAAAAAATTCTTCCATGTCTAGATTAATAATGTCTATTTAGTCCATAGTTGCATCCCCCCTGTTGTTCATTACTCATACTTGAGGATGTGAGGATGTTGATGCACACTCTGTTTCTGATTTAGAGGGGACTTAGATCCCATAGGTCAGATGAATGGAACTGTCCTGCTCACAATTGTGGTTAATCTGTTTTTTGTGATAAACATTGTCCACCACCACACTTTGTTAGTTGTCTTTGGATGAGTCCAATTCAGTGTAGATTAAGTGTTGCATCTCTGCTGAGATTCAGGGCTCAAATGGAATATGAACAGACCAAAAATTTAAGTATCTGGGACATTTATTTATTGGTTATAGTGCAAAATACAGACTCAAATAAAAGGTGCAGAAAAGCCATGTATAGGGAAATTATGAGTCTAACTCTGTTATATTGGGGAGCATATATTCCAAAGTAAGGTCCACTGACATGGTGTTGAATTCCTGGATTATCTGCCTTGCTTACAATGTCTAGATGTCTGTACAGCCCTCAGGAGACCCATTGTTTGAGGCTCTGTTTACTTTGGCCTTCAATGAAATCCTGCTGAGACATGCATAAGAATAATTTCTGGAATGACATCCTGACTCACTTTGAAATTGCTTAGACATAAAAACTCATTTGTATTTAATATTTCCCCCTTTTGGTCAAGGTCTTTTTCCAAATGCATTGATAGTTGGCACTGGGTAATGATCCTTCGGTGCCAGGGAGGCTCATCCCCAGGAGACAGGTCCTATGCCAGGCGAAAGGTAGTGCATTTATATGTTGAGTTTGTATTAGAAAGGCCACATTTGAGCAATAAGGAGGCTTTCAGTAGGTATTGTTTAGGCAATATATAATACTAGAGGTAGGAAAGGATTAACTTTTATCATAAAAACAATGGAGGAAGGGCAGAACGTTATTTGAGGGAGCTGCTTTAGGGAGCTGCAGACCAGGAGAGTGCTGCACATCATCCAGTAGGGAAAGGGACAGACTGACAAAGAGAACAAATGATTCAGCAAGTTACTAGCCTTATGTCTGGGAATGGCACATATATCTCACCCTCATGATGAATAGCTTCTAGCTTTCTTTTAAATGGCTGAAAAATAAATACATGGGTTGCAGTATGTGATAAAATTTAAATTTAAACATAACTTTAATGTTTCCACCCCTATCCCATCAGGTCTCAGTTTGATATCCCAATGGTAGAGAAGGTGGATCTGTTTGGGGACCAGGAGACATGAGTCTGTGACTTAAACCCAGGTAAGGCTGTGACCAGAGCAACCTCCCCAGCAGGATCAGTGCTGAGAAGTCAGGGAAGGAGATGCCAGCAGAAGGAACAAGACTATGGAACATCCTCTGGATCCCAGACTCCTTGGTTCATATCAGGTACTGGGCCTGGGCTTTTTAATATTGTCTGTGTCTACAGAACTTGCCAATCCATGACTGAGCTCTCAGTGTATCACAATGGGATATCTCTGATATCCTTTTGGCCCACCTGTATGACCACTCTGCTTGACTCACTCCACAGGGACCCCACATACCCAGATTCCTCCCCTCCTCCACCCCTGTCCAGTCAGATGTCCATACTTTATCAGTGAATTTGTTAGGGATCAGAGAGGGTGAAACATTCAGGATCACACTATCAGCTAGAAGCAGAGAAGGCCTGGAACTCAGTGTCCCTAAGTCAGGGTGCAAAGAGCAGCTGGGTTTGCAGAGGCCCTACTGGGTGATTATTCACAGGAAGTTTTTGGGCCCCAAATCACTGCTTTAGAACACATATCTCAGAAGAACTTCCCTGGGCAGTATGTGGGGATTTCCATGGTTAGAGTAAACAACCTTCAACAAACCTCTTTTTACATATTATTCATGAGGATGACAAATGTTTCTTCCTCTTTTTCCTATTTAGTCTCCAAATTAAGTGGGTATTTTCTGCTTTTGACCATTATTTTAACACCAAGTAATATTTTTTAAAAACATTTTTAAAATTGAACTTTAACATTCATACATGAACATAAATATATAATATAAGTTGTGAACTTACAAAACAAGCATGCATATCATCATACAGGGCTCCCATATATTACACCACCACCACCAAATTGCAATGAATGAAACAATTGTTACAAACTATGAAAAAGCATCATCAAAACAATACTACTAACAATAACCAATATCTTTCATTTGTCATATTGTTCTCACAACCCACCCAGTTAATGACCCCTGTATTAGGACAATATACTTGTTAAAGTTCATGAGAGAATGTTCTTATATTTGTTCTGTTAACCACAGCTCATCTTCCATCACAGGATTCATTGTGTTATACAGTCCTATGCTTTGTACAATCCATTCAAAGTGTATACTCAGTGGCTCTCATATTCATCACAGCATTGTTCTGTCATCACCTCAGCCAATTTTAGAATATTTTCATTATTCCAAAAGGAAAAATCCCATACTCCTTGTATCATATATTTATTTTTCAAATTTAAGGTGATGTTTATTCTCAGAAAAATAGGGGGTGATTATTTTTCGGTGTTCCTCACAGAAATTTCACCAGGTGTTCAATGTAAAAAAAAGTTGTCATCAAGCTGAGTTAGAGCTGCATTCCCTGAGTTTTGTTTCCTTTGTCACTGGTCATCATTAACTTTGCCTGGTATATGTCTTAAACTATCTATGCCTTTTATCACATACATAAAGAAAAGGAAGATGGAACCTGAATCAGAGACTTCTGTGAGGAAAGTGCAAGAACAAAGTCAAGACCACAGAGTAATACCTGTGCTGTTACTACTTTTAGCCTAATTAAAAAAAAAAACGAGCTGGCCTATTGTTTTACAACTCCAAGTTTGTGGTAGTTTGTAACAGCAGCCCTAATGATAAAAAACATCATTGAATTAGTCTGCCAAAGTGGTGAGATGCAAAGTATCAGAAATCTGTTGGCTTTTATAAAAGGTATTTATTTGGGATAAAAGCTTACAATACCAAGGCCATCGAAAGTCTAACTCAAGGCAACATAAGAGGTGATTTCTTACCAAAGTCAGGTGCCATGTGTTCAAGCAAGTTTATAGTTGATCCTTGCCTGGTCTCTACTCTGCTCTGGGCTCCTTCATCTTCTTTTCCTTTGTAGATCCAGTCTTTTGAGACTTCATACTTAAGTGATCCTGTATTTCACTTTCTCCTGGTGTAGGACTTGTTTCTTTCTGGGCCTTCCATATCAGTCTCAGATGTTCTGCTCTCTTCACAGTGTCAACTATAATCTGTCAGGTGAATAGCTCATCTTTCCCTGGAGCCTCAGATGTTTGAGTCTTCTCCTTTCTGTCACATAGCAAGATCAAAAATGACAGGGATCTCTCATTCTGAATGTCCATATATAGCAGACCCAGCAAGGGGATGAAGAGTTAAACTGAGTCATTCCTTAACTGACATAGTCAAATAAAAAAGGCCTATAAGCAATCATAACAGGTAATCTAATCAAAGACACCTCACCTGAATTTAATTTAATCACACACAGAAGAATTGATTCATTTACAAACATAATAGGTCTCCTTTTGGGATTCATAAAACTACCACAGCCATTTATTGCATAGTGGTTTTGTAAAGCCTGTTGGACCCATACTTAGAGTTTGAAGGGACAAAACATTTCTCTTTAAGGCCTTGGGCCTTATCTCTCCAGACTTGCATTGCAGATATGAACTGTAAGATATCATCACAGTTTAGCATACTTTAACTTGGCCAGCCCCGAGGAAGATAAAAAGCAAAATGCCTGCCTCCTTGTCTATGATTCTCAAATAGTTTCCTGTTGTTTTCTGGGTTAGGAGAATTTAAGAACTGTTGAGGTTCTCAATAGCCTGTAGTTCTAAACTTATATCCAAGTGATAGGGTAGTAGAATAAGATTTGATAGAAGTCTTAGGCTCTCTCATTAGCTCTAATGTTATAGGAGTTTCTAGCTTTAATAATATCTGTTTTTTAAGTAATGATTAAAGTCTAGTAGTGTATTTTGGGACAAAGGCAAGAGATTTCATTTCTTGTGGACAATTGAGCTCCTAGTGCCCAAGAAACTATTAGAGCACAGCTAGAGACTCTTCTGGGAATCTGCACTAAATTTCCTTGATCACCTCCCATTCAAGCTCAGAAACTGCCTGGGGAATATCAAATCCAGTACATTAACCAAGTGTTTTCAGGTTTCTGCAGGTAAATAATCTGCATGTGAAATGGCTGCAGGATGAGATAGATGGATGCATCTATATCAGAAGCTGTATTACTGTTCTAGGACACATGGACACTTTATTCCCCATGTGCCTTCACTTCCTATTGAGGGGGAGGGCAGTTCTCATTCTCTTCTGTGAAAGTGGGAGCACATAAGGGCTTCCACCCTGAACAAGCTCATAGAGACTGTATAGATGCTGAAAATTTTCAGGAAAGTAAAGCTGTTGGAATTTCAGGAAAAAGGCTATGGTAGCAATTTATTTGGGGGATTTCCTTCCCAATCAAGCCTGTGTTGATTCATGGTATTTAAATTTCAACACACACTCATAAATCACCAAAGCTTATCAATCATCTGTTTTAAAATAATAAAATATACAGTACACAAAAAAGAATACAAAACAATCAGAGATATAGGAAATCATGACCCATCAAAAGGAAAATGATAAAAACCCAGAAAACATCAATGAAAAAGACAAGAATCTGGGCAAATCTCAAATAAAGCCTTTTTTAAAAATGGTAAATGAGATGAAGGAAAATACAGAGAAAGAACTCAACTATATCAGGAAAACAGTTAATGAGCAGTATGAGAATTTTAGTAAATATTGTTAGTGACATTTTGTCACCTTGGCCATAAATTGATTATAAGTGTGTGGCTAAATCCAGGTTACATCCAGGAGGAGGGGATTACATAAGTATATGTAATCCAAGGTGGGGCTCCTTGAAAGATATCACATGTTTGATTCCTTACTTGTGGTAACCCTTCCATTTTTTTTTCCAGGAGAGAGCACGAATGCAGTCACACAATACCATAAATTATGCAGCCAAGTTTCTCACATATGGGTAAATCGCAGGGGTCAGCACATCAGGAGTGCAAAAGATAATCCTCACAATGGGAAAACCACCTTTGTGATCATGGTATTTCCCTTGCCAGGTAAGTAAAAAACCCTTCCATTTTAAGTTCATGCATTATATACAGGTGACCTCTGGACTTTTATAGTTTTTTTTTTTTTTTTTTTTAGTATACACCTGATAAAGTCACTGGAAGGAGGTGCTAGAATGTATCCATGGTTCAGCTGGGGAGACTCGGGAAACCCAAGAGGCACAATTACTTGACCAGGCTCACAGAAAATGTACAAGTAGAGCTGGGTCTTAATCCACTTCTTTCTCAATCATGGGGCCCTAAATTTCCCAGGCCATCCTGTGAGACTGTTGGGAAGAATGTGTTTGTGTAAATATAGACTCAAGTAGATGACATGGGAAAGGAGGATGAAGATTCAGCAGCCCAAGGGGACTTAGAACATGTTTTGTCTAAAGAAAGGGCATCGGTAAAGGGACCCTATGAAGTGACATCAATTCCTTGGAGATACAGCACAACGGAATTTGGGACCTTGGTAGCTGGGAACCCACATTATACAGATAAACCTCATGAGGTTACTGTGAACATTTAGGGGTAAAGCATGGTGTATTGAGCAGCAGACTCACAAATCTTCTTGGAAAGTTCTCTCCTGGTTCCTGACTTTGGGATAAGGATTGTTAGGTTTTCTGTGGTTTTTAATGTTTATTATTTTCCTAACTTCAATAAAGAGGTGCTCTGACTCCCACCTCACTGACCTTGTGGCCACAGGGATACTTATTTTCCCATTTGTAAAGGAGGTTTTAGATTCCATTTATGAGATCAATGTCCTTGGAGTAGCTAGAAAAGGGTTACTGGGCAGTGGCTGTTTTATTCCAGGCCCCCTCAGTCTCCTGCAAGTGGCTTGTATCATTGATCACTGGGCTTTGAGAGACAAGTGACAGAATTTACTGGTATGGAGGACTTGAGGGGAAGGTCAAATGAATTTCTGTATAAAAGGGAAAAAAAAACTTTATAAATTGGTAAGGGGTAATATATATTTGTTGTTAATCACATATATTAGACCTAAATATAACATTAAATTCCCATTTTTGTTATACCCTGGAGTTGTGTTTTTTTTTCTTTTATTTCCTGCCTCAATTTAAATGAGATGCAGTCTGATTCAGTAGTCATTGATATAAGAAATCTTACAGGGTCACTAGTATATTTCATGTGGAAGAAATTGAAGGGTCAAAGTACCTTATCTGGCTTACTAAAGTAAACATGTAAGTCATACTTTCACAGAGTGGACAAGCACTATAGGATCATTCAACTGGGAAAAGAGCTGAGACATCCCATCAGCTCTCCTGTGACTTAGGATTGAAGGTATTTTCACAGGACATTGCAACAACCTTTAAAAAGTGGGTGTCTTTATTATATTTACAAGGATCCATTCCTGACCTAGCACAGTTGTTTCCTTTCCCCAAATTTAGACAAAGAGGAAATAATTTCTATTCTCATGCTGAGGTTTCTTTTGACTACCAATTAGGTACTTGTAGTTTTCCAGGTGAAACTATGGAATTGCATAAGCACTAAGGTAGGGAAACTTATAAAAACTTCAATACTGGCCAAGTTGGAGACTGAAGTTGTGTGATTCTGAAGTCCACTGACTTGGATGATCACTTTACAGATTCAGTCATGATTCTACCAATGTATCCTGAGAGATTATCTGGTAACTGAGCCAATCTTAAGTGTTTAGATCATCACATCTTGGGTACACCTATAAAGGAGAGAGCCAGATAAATTGTGAAGTGATTCTGAGTTGTCAATTGTGGGTGCTGTGCTTCTTAGTTATTCACCTCTTTCCTGATGGCTCCAAATGTCACCCAGACACTCAGTAGGGCTCAACTCTGCCAGTTTGGACAGCCAACACATTGAGCATGAACCCTGGCTCAAAAAACCCAGGCCCTTTTTGACATGGCACAGCTGTCCTGGGATGTTTTTGTTAATTGAAGCACAGGTATGGCTGTACTTTTATTTCAAAGACAAATGCCAGATTGCAAGGCTAGTCCAGGGTCTGGAAGAATGCACTGGTGTCCAAGAAATTTCATCCACATGACCAGGGAGTTCCTGAGAACAGAGAAAGTATGTGGAAAGATTTTATAGTCTAGTTGATGTACTATAAAAAATTATTATTATTAAGAATTGTGAATTCCTTAGCTTTCTTATCAATAGCCTCTGCTGTTTCAGTGTAGAAATATGAATGATTAACTTGTCCTTTGGAATATTGTAATACTGCTATGCAGGCAACAGTGCTACCTATCAAATAAAAACTAATGTTTAGAAGGAGCAAGTCACCAGATATAGTAATTGCATGTATCCCCTGTAAAGTTAACATCAAGTTAAAGCTGATGTGTTTTGAAACGTTTATGTACCTGTTTAGTGTACCAAAATAGAACAGAACAAATACACCTCAAGATATGTGTCTCTCCTGCGGAAGGATGACCACTCTCCCACTGGATGGATTTGGTTACTTTCATTTAGGTCATTCCTCACGAGTTGCAAGACTCATTGGAGTTTTGAGGTTTAGAATTAAAAGAGGATAGTCCCCACGCTTCTACTTGAAGTCTCACTCAGGAGAGAAATCTCTGCCTGGGACCATTTTTCCTATCGGGACTATGGCTGGCTGTCAAAAGGCACTTCTAAGACTCATGAGAGACCAGATGTTGCTTTTCCCTGATTTGGTGAGTTGTTGTATGTATTTTCATTCTTTCCTATGTCTTGAATTGGTCATTTTCTTTAATGATTGCTTAATTGTTTTAATCATTTGATATGACTACAAACTCATTTGATTAAATAAAGTTGCTTTTGTATAGCATTTAGAGTTTATGCCTCTTCCTTAGCAATACACTAGTGCATGATATTATGGTAGAGGATGGATATGTTATTGCATCATAGGGTTACCATTGGCTGAGATGGCAGTGAGTCACCCAGCAGAAACCCATATTTATGGGGATATTTCATCTAACTTAGTCTTTGACAGAACTCTCCCATTACTCCTGAGACTACTTGACCAAATAATAAATCACAGATGTCCAAGGCAGTCATGCGCTGGCCTGTGGCTCCACCTGTTCCTGCAGAGTTGAAGGTCCCCCTGTTCAGGCTCTGCCAAGTGGTACACCTGGATCCCAGTTGAACCTGATTCCTGATGAGAAGGGTTTATCTGGGTTCATTGAAAAAAGCAGAGGCCTGGAAAGTGACTATTGGACCACAAGAAGGGAAACAGCTGGGCTGACGTCCCCTAGAGCTCCAATATCTGCTGGTCTGAGGTTTCTATCTAAGGGCAGTGGACAATATAGTCATTTAAGCCTGGCTTCCACAAAAGATTCAGTTATTTTTCTTAAAGAATTCCATTCTGATTGCACACTTTCTGACTAGGTCTGTACTAATTAGTCAGTGAAGGCATGGGTGAACTTACAAGGCTTCTTAAACATCCCTTCCTAACTGTTTAAAATTGCAGATAGCCATGAACAGACATGAGGCCTGGAGGCCCTTTCTGCCTGTCCATTTTTAACTGATGGTTTCTGTGTCTCCCTGTCACATGTTCTTGTTCCCCATCCAGAAAGGCTCACTTGTTCCCTGAAGTGTTGCATGAGCTGCACTTGTGTCAAATCAACCTGAAAGTTGAACACTCCCTAGAGGAGGGCCAGCTCCTTCTCAGCTTCTGTGCCCACTCAGGACCTGACCAGCATGGCATAGTTCTGGAAGGGTTTGGAACATCCCAATTAGGCTGAGCAAATCCTTGAATGCCCTCTTTATTCATGTGTGCCTTTCTATGGAGGACAAAAGCAAAGGAGGGAACAAATTTCTATACCTATCTAAAAAGTCAAAAAAACATTTATATATTTTAATGAGACATATCTTGAAACTCTGTTAAAAATATCTTCTCAGGTACTCATGTATCTTTCTCCAGGATAGGCCATATGTTGCATCATAAATCAGATCTCAATAAATTCAAAAAGAATGAAACTATCAAAGCAATTTTCTAATCATAATGAAATTAAGCTGGAAATAAGCAATAGAAAATGGGAAAATTAAAAAAATATATATGGAGATTAAAAGCCACTCAAATGATGTGTGTCAAAGATAGAATTGCAAGAGAAATCAGTAAATATCTCAAAATAAATGAAAACAATAACATAACACATCAAAACATATGGAATACAGTGAAGGCAGTCCTGAAATTTATAGCCTTAATGCTTACATTAAAAAAGAAGAAAAAGGGACTTCCAAGAAGACGGCATCTGAATAGGTAAACAGAGCTCACCTTTCTCACAAAAACAACAAAAGAATAGCAAAAAGCTGTCCAAGGGACCTGCTTTAGGACTCTGCAGTCCAGGAGAGTGCTGCATAAACCACAAGAGGGTGAGGGACAGATAGGTGAAGAAGGCAAAAGGAAAAATGTGAGTGGGTTACTAACCTCCTGGGCCTGGGATTGGCACCCATGCTCAACTCTCATGGCAATCAACCTGGATAAAACCTGTGGCATACTGCAGCCAACAGAGAGGAGAACAGAGGTCTTCTTCCATGTGAAGAGGTAAAGTTTGTCATAGGTTTGTCAGAGAATGGTTTCCATTCAGCTAATTTGACCAGAAGCACCCACTTTGATTCTTGACTCTGACCAGAAAAGTATCACCTGAAAGTGGATGTTGAAAGAGTCACCTCCTTGGAAATATTTGCTAATGAGCACCATCTGCCAGCCTGCCAGAAAATTGCAAGGAAAGAAAAACTGCTTATAGGTGTCTCTTGCACAAAATTCCTGAGGAAGGATCTGCATTGCAATTGTGAGTCCCTGGATCTATTTTGATAACATTAGCTGGGCAAGTTTAAAGACTTAGAATAAGTTGAACCAAAAATCAAAAAGAGCTGTGAAACAAAACCACTAGGCAAGAGAGAGAAATTGAATATCAGAGTAAATTCACTAACATATTCAGATGCCTAGAAATCAGCAAAAATTGCAAGTCAACATAAGAAACAGGAAGATACGGCTCAACTAAAAGAACAAACCAAAAATCCTGATGAGATCCAGGATTAAAGATGACTAATCAATGATAATCACACAAATATCTTAAATCAATTCAAAGCAAAATATGACTGAAGAAATAAAGAATATTAAGAAGACACTTGGTGAACATAAAGAACAATATGAAAGCCTGCAATAAATGTCACACCACTTATGGGATGAAAGACACAATGGATGAGATTAAATATAATCGAGTGTTATAAGAACTGCTTCATTTTTAAATTAGAATTTATTGTGTTACAATTCTAGAGGCCATAAGTCCAAATTGATCTGGTGTGAGATCAATATTTTAGTCAACAGGAAAACACTCCATGTGGAGACTATAATGGACAATCTATTTTCTTGTCTCTTCCAGCCTGTAAACTTCATTCTTTAGCATTTTTCAGCTTCTGGTAGCTTTCAGCATCCCTTGGCTCTTCGTTCTTTCCACCATATTCAAGGCCTAAAGTATCTACTCTTACTAGGGATATTCCCAGAATCCTAGGTCATGATTGAATCTCACACATTTTATTTTCTTGTTTATTTTTGTTTCATTTCTTCTAGGGCATAGGACCAGTCAATGTGGGAAGCTTGTATATTTTATCAAATAATCCCCAGAAAAATTCTGGTTCTGGGACATTTGAAAGCTTTAATAAATATGTGATATTGAAATAAGTGATCTGAAGAGGATCCAGTACCTATTATACAGTTTCTGCCATTAACCTAGCCAATCCTCATGCAGGTATACTTTCAAGATGGGCTTACTTCTTGTTGCACTGTTTTTCCTCTGAGGCATTTAAATATTAGTACCATTTATTCTGAACAAAGAGTGAGTATTTGGAGGGAAAATTAGCCAAATTAATCAACAAATATTATTAATAATTGAATGAATTAATGAATGATGGTATGTATACCTTATCAATTCTAATGCATTTTGAGGGTGAGAACTACTTCATATCTGTAGTGATGTTCCACCTCCTTATGCCGTGAGATTTCTCTGCATTTTTTGCCTCAAATCACTTGGAAACTAATTTTAATTGTAGTGAATATCACATTTCCTCACTAAGAATTGAACGAAGTTTTCATTCTCAGATACCAATACTATTCCAAGTCTGGCAACATTATTTTCCTTCTCATATTTACATTAATTTACATCCTATATTACTTAAAATAGCAATAATGACATTTAAATGTGAAAATTTATGCATCACCAGGCATTATTAATGTATTTATTTTTTCATGTTCCATTAATTAATGCTATGCACATACATATTAAGCATATCTAATAGTTACATCATTTTGTATTGTCCATCATTTAGTTAACATTCAATGTTATTTTTAGATTCACCCCAGTCATTATAATTTAGTTTAGTGTTGCATAAAAAATAGAATCTGAATCATATTAGACAAATTATAGCAACAGCTCTTACTTAACATAATTTTACAAGTATTGATTTGGAGAAAAGTTTCATATTCTTCCAACTAATTGTTATAAAATTTTGTATGCAACATAACCAGATCTCTTCACAATCTTACATTATTATCTGAATTATTTTTCAATAAAAAGTAATTAGGCAATATTCTGAACAGCATGCAACAGCATGTTTTGTTAATGTTTTTCCCCTTTCTGATATTTCTGATGTGAACAGTAACTGAATATTTATTCACTTTGATTTATGGTTGTCTTTTCTTCAGTATGAAAATATTCATGCTGATGAAGAAATTTGAAATCAGTAAAGACTTTCCTCCATTCATTACAATGAGATATAAGTAAAGTATTTTTCATCCTTGTTTCATTGAATATTTACTTCAGCAAGAATAATTTGCTGTTCTTCTAAAGTCTCCTGCTCTTGTTAAAGATTTTCCTGTCTGATTTTCTCTTGTGGGAGTTATTACTAACCTGTGTTTCTGTGTTTCTCTTTGGTGCACTTAGGCTGAAGCTCAGGATAAATGTACGTCCTCCAGGTCAATATAGACATAGATTTCTTCTGAGTGTAATTCATTCATGCCTAAATTAAAAATAAAGGCATTTATCATAGACTACATTGGCATAGAATTATACTCCTGCATGGGTTTTCTCATTTGTTTAAACAATAGTCTATGCATAAAGTCTATTCTGTATTCATTACATTTATATTTTGAGTTCTCTCATGTTTTCTAAAGTTAGAAATCTGAAGGAAGGCTCTACCACATAGATGGCATCCAAAAGGTTTCTCTCCATCGTGAACCATCTCATGTTGTCTGAGGGTAAAACGTTGACTAAAGGATTTCCCATGTAGTCAGTATTCATAAGGTTTTTCTCCTGTGTGAGTGTTTGCATGTTGCCTAAGCTCAGATTAATTGGAGACTTTCTCACATATATGACATTTGCTTGGTGTAGCAGTTTGGCAGTATGATATAGTTATGAATTCCAAAAATATATATTGGGTTATGCTTATAAACTGGTCTGTTCATCTGGGCATGATTAAATTATGATATGGGCCACCTCAGTAGGGCATTGTGCCCAACTCTTGGTGTGAGGGGCATCAATGTTAAAGACATGGCAAAGGACAGAGTTGGAGTATTTGAGTTGGAGTTCTGATGCAGAGTCTTGAGCTGGAGCCCTAGGAAGTAGGCATACAGAGGAGCTTGTTTGTGAAGAGAGAGGGAAGACCTGAGGAAAAGAGATCAGCCATTTGCCTGACATTTCACAGCTGGCCTTGTGAAGAGAAGCAATGGCTAGAGAGCCTCACGGTCTACAGCTGCCCTTGATGAGGAAACAGAGGAGCTGAACCCAGGGAGAAATGTAGCCCCTGGAAGAGAGGAACAAAAGAACCCTGGACACTGGCAAATGTCAGTAGTTGTCTTGCTCCAACACGTGGCAATAGACTTTGAGAAGGAAGAAACTTATGCTTTATGGGCTGGTAACTGTAAGCTTCTACACCAAATAAATACCCTTTATAAAGGCCAACAGATTATTGGTATTTTGCATCAGCACCCCTTTGGCTGACTAATACACATGGCTTATCTCCAGTGTGATTTTCTCACATTTTCTATGATTAGAAATCTGACTGAAGGTTTTCCCACAAAGATGGCCTTCAGAAGGCTTCCCTCCAGTGTGAGTGTTCCCATATTGTCTGAGAACAGAAGATTTACTGAAGGCTACCCTACATACATGATATTTGTATGGTTTCCTTCCAATGTGCGTATTCTCATATTATCTAAGGGAAGAAACTTGTCTAAATACTTTTGCACATATATGACATTTGTATTCTTTCTCTACAGTGTGAGATTTCTAATGTTGTCTAAGGGAAGACCTTTGTTTAAAGACTTTAACACATGCACAGAATTTGTGTGGATTATCTCCAGTGTGAATTTTCTCATGTTATCTAATTAAGATTTCCTGAAAGTTTTCCCACATATTTGACATCTGTATTTTTTCCTTCAGTGTGAGTTCTCACATGTGGTCTAAGTTCAGAAGTTTTTCTGGACGCTTTCCCACATTGATGAGACTTATATAATTTATTTGTAGTGTGGATTTGATTATACTAATTACAGTTAACTGGTTACTGGGGACTTTTTGAAATTATTCTCTCATATAGGTTTTCTTTCTCATATGAGATAACACATATTGAATTATTGTGGGGCAATGAATGAAAACTTCTTCCAATTTATTAAATGTTAGTAGATCCTCCAGAGCATGAGAACTTCTCGGTTGGAACATGGTGTGTTATTTTCTTGAACGGATTCTATTTTTTTGTGTCATCTCATCTTCATAGCTATTTAATTACTTTGGAAGACTTTGTTGTATTTCAAAGATCAATGATATGGCCATGATTTTTCAACTACCCTTTTATAAGCTCTCATTTTATAATTTTGAGGACAAATTAATTTTTACCTAAAATTAAAATTTCCAAAATTTTTGCTGAGAGAATGTTTAATCACACCTTTAGTTTTACCCTCGTTATTGTTCTGAATGCATGACTTATTCCATTCCCAAGATTTATTTTTGTGACCTGCGTTCATACACATGAAATTTACCATTGACATGATGTTGAATAAGGCCCACCTGCAGATATGTTGCATGGATATAATTTCTTATTTTCAAGGTCACATCCTTGCCTGAAATGATTGGGGATCATGGAGGCTAGAAAGTAATGCTATAACATATTTAAGATGCTAAAAGAAAATAAAAAACTGCCAACCAATAAATCTGAATCCAGCAAACCTGATTTTCAAAAATGAAAGAGAGTTCAAAATATTCACAAACAGAAATTAACTGAGTTGTCAACAAGAGACTTGACCTTAAAGAAATATTTAAGTGAGAGTTACAAGATAAAAGAAGAAAACAAAACAGAACAGGAGAGATGGCATTGGAGGAGAGTGTAGGAAGGAAGATTGTTAGTAACAATAAAAAAAGGATAAAAGGATAAATAAAAACAAAATGGCATAAATAAACTTAAATAAAAGATGGCTAATACAAGTACTGCCTTGACAGTAACAACATAAAATATTAATGGATTAAACACACCAATAAAACCACAGTTTGGAAGAATGAATATGGAAATATAACCCATCTCTATGTTGTCTAAAAGAAACTCATCTTAGTTCCAGGTATGCAAGGAAGTTAGTAATGAAAAGTTGGAAAATGATTTTACATGCAAAAAATAACCAGACAGGGGTGGGAGTAGCTATACTAATATCAGACAAAATATCCTTAAAATGGAAAACTATTCGAAGACACAAAGAAGGACACTATTTTTTTAAAAAAGGGGTAATGTATCAACAAAAAAGAACAATCATAAATATTTATACAATAGACCAAAATACAATGGACAAACAGTGAAAAAACTAAGAGCAGAAATAGATGCCTTGACAATTATAGTGATGGACACTCATACACAATTATCAATATTATACAGAACATCTTGAAGAGGGTTAATAAAGAATCAGAGACTTTGAAAAATACATTAGAGAATATGGACCTAAGAGACATATACAGAACATTACATCCAAGTTCAGGATACACATTTTTCTTGAACACACGTGGATCTTTCTCCAGGATAGACCACATGCTAAGTCACAGAAAATGTCTCAATGAATTTAGAAACATTGAAATTTTGTGATTAATTTATCTGACCACAATGCAATGAAGCTGGAAATCAGTAAGGGGCAGAAAAGCAGATTAGGCATAAATATAATGAAATTAGACAACTCATTCTTAAAGAATAAGTGGGTCAAGGAGGAAATTGCAAAAGAAATGAGTAATTACCTAGAAATAAATGAAAATGAGAACACAACTTATGAAAACCAATGGGATGCAGCTAAAGATGTGCTGAAGGGGAAATTTATAGCCATAAATTCCTATATTACAAAAGAAGAAAGAACTAAAATTAGAGACCTAAATGTAACTATTGAGGAACTAGAAAAAGTAAAATGAACTAAACCTAAAGCAAGCAGAAAGAAAACTATAACAAAGATCAGAGAAGAACTAAATGAAATTGTAAATAAATAAAAACACTGGAAAATTTAACAAAATCAAAAGTTGATTCTTCAAAAAGATTAATCAAATTAACAAATCTATAGCTAGACTAACAAAGAAAAAAAGAGAGAATATGCAAATACATAAAAAGGAGAAAGGGGATATCACCACTGATTCTGTAGAAATAAAGTGTTTCATAAGTGGAAACATTGAAAAATGGTATCCCAATAAGATGAATAATTTAGATGAAATGGACAAATTTTTAGAAACACACAAGTAATCTGCATTGACAAAAGAAGAAACTGATGAATTCAACATATCCATCACAAGCAAAGAGATTGAATTAGTTATGAAAATCATCTCAACCCCCCCAAACCCCATTAATGCATGTAACTATGAAACTTATTCTTCAATAATTTAAACTTAGTGGTTGACATACTTTCTGAGGGAAAGGAGATGGAAAAAACGATTGGAATATAGGGTATTTGAGAGACATTGGAATTGCTCTGCATGATTTTGAATTGAGAGATACAGGTCATTATACATTTTATCAGAATCTATAAAATATACTTTGCAAAATGTATAACATAATGTAAATCATTAGCATGGTTAGTAGCAATGCTTTACTTTGATATTTATCCATAAATTATATCAAATGCACCATACTCATGTAGGATATTATTGGTAGGGTATGGTATGGGGGAGGAGGGTATTTGGGATTCCCCTATATAATCTAGTTGACAATTTTGTAACCTAAAACTTCCTGGAAAATGAAGTAAGAAAAAATGAAACACTGGGGTAACATGCAGAAGAAATGGTCTGTATACCTAATGATAACAGAGCTTATGGTGATGAAAGGCACAGTGCAATATTTAAAAATTATTACTATATTTTATTTTAATTTATGTTATGTAATTTTTAACTTTTGGCTTTGTTTTTTGGGAGGTGTTGGATTGCAAAAGTGTTGCAACTGTGGCAGGGTAGGGTCACTGCTGGTCATCAGTGGTGGGGGAACTTGTGGGGAGGGGTATACCTGTGGCATGCCTCTATGGAACATGAATGTGTTCATGTAGTCATGGGGTGTTGTCTCGGTGGGTGGAGACCCACAAAATAACTGACAGAATATTGAATTCTCACCCTGGAAAGTCCTGCTTTGTTCTCTAATAGAGTGTATGAATCTCTAGAGCACACGAGCAGTGCCTAGCAAAGGAGGACAGACCAATATGTTATGCCAGGCCCTGGATATTCATGCCTGTACTTATGAACATTGTTATTGTGAAATTGAAACTTAGCCTAGTAATATATATTGCCTAAGAATTACCTTCTGAAAGTCTCCTTGACATTCAATTGTGGCCTCTTTCTAAGCCATACTCAGCATATAAACTCACTACTTTCTGCCCAGCATGTGATATGACTCCCAGGGATGAGCCTCCCTGGCACCAAGTGATTATTTCCAAGTGCCAACTAGTCGTGCATTTAGAAAAAGACCAAGACTGGGAAGCGGCTGTGGCTCAATCAGTAGGGCTCCTGTTTACCATATGCGAGGCTCCGGGTCGGTTCCCAGGGCCTCCTGGTGAAGGCAAGCCTGCCCGCACAGCGTGGTTAGCTGACCCAGCGAGCACAAGCAGCAAGGGGGGGATAAATGAATAAATAAATAAAATAAAATAAAATAAAAAAAAGAAAAAGACCAAGACTGAAAAGGGGAAATATTAAATACAAATGAATTTTTATGGCTAAGAGAATTCAAAGTGAGATGGGAGGTCATTCCAGACTTTAGACTTATGCAAATATCAAAAGGATCATACTGAGTGCAATAGTAAACAGAGCCTCAAATAGGGGTGCTCCTGAAGGATCTATAGACATCTAGACACTATAGGCAGGGCAGATAACCCCAGGAAATGGCAACCCTTTGTTGAGCCTTCCTTTGGAATATATGATAACCTATCTTCCCAATGTATTGGAGTTAGACTTATTTATAATTATCCCACACATGGTTCTGCTGTCCCTTTTATTCATCCCAGAGAATTATATCTTCTTGCTGTTCACATGCTGGATGAGCCCTGTATTTCAGCAAAGTTGCAGGCAACACCTAGTCTCCAGTTCATTTGACTCACCTATGACAACTAACAAAAGCACCATGATGGAAAATGTCTATTTCAAAAAAACAGAGTATCTATAGTTGCAAGGAAGACAGGTCCATCCATCTGCCCTGCTGTAATCTAAAACCCCTCCCAATCCAATCTAGAGAGGGGATTACCATGCCAAATCCTCAAAATTGAGTAATGAACAACATAAGGTGGGGTTGTGAGTATGGAATAAATTAGATTTATTATTATTTTAGTAATGTAAGAATGTGTAACATTGATGGAAAGTCAGTGGTCACCAGAGTTTCTGAGGGGAGTGAGAGGGAGAAAGAGTTGTAACATGGGGCAATTTTGTGACACTAAAATTATTCTGCATGTTAGTGCAATGACAGATACAAGCCATTAAACATTTTTTCAAAATCTATAAAATTGTGCAGTGCCCAGTGTAAAGCATAATGAAAACTATAGGCCATGCTTAGTCACAATGCTGCAATATGATTTCATCAATTGTAACAAATGTACCACATTAACGAAAGATGTTGTTAATGGGGGAAATTCTGGGGGAGGGATGGGTGTGTTATATGGGAATCCCCTATATTTTTTATGTAACATTTATGTAGTCTAAAACTTCTTAAAAATTAAAGAAAAAAGTCAGATTCCTTGCCTGAAATGATTGGGGAAAAAAAAACAAACAAAATTATTAGAGTGGCATTAACAGAATTACAAAAACTGAGAAAACCAAATGGTACAGTGATATATTTCAATATTGTCAATTATAGATAGGGAATGGTGAAAGGATGTCACATTAAGGTATACCATAGGGATTAGAATCTCTTTTTATAAAATTGAGAGGTAAAGTATTTTAAGGAGTAAAAGAAGGGGGAAATTAAATGAAGATTAAATATTTGGAGGTAAAGTGAAGATATACCTCAAAGAGGAGGACCATGGAAGTGGATATTATATGAAAGTTTAAATGCAATAAGTATATTAATATTCCTTTGCCTAAAGCCAAAGACAATGTCAAATGAGTACTTGAATAGAAATGACTACTTGTGAGATATAATGACATCATTACAGGATTTCTTGCTCTTTTTCCATGCCAACATTTAAGAGATATCACTCACTTAAGGGCGCTCTCAATGATATTTCCAAGCATCTACTAATTTATTGAGCATGCCCCTTCTTGTGTGAATGCACAGGTTCCTGGAGCTCACCTCGTTTCTGGACTTGGAGAAATGCTAATAATTATTTCCACAGTTCCTCTCCTTGCTACAACTGAGAAATAAAATCTGATTTGTGGAGTTGATACACTGTTTATGTGAAAGAGATACAATGGATTTTGAATTATCTCCTAATTACAGTACAATATCTGTAAGTCCAGGGCAGGCAACGATGAAGAATACAATAAACATTGAAAGTCAAAACAGGGAAGCACACCTTGAACACAGCATGTTGTCAATACTTCAATGGAAGAGTATGCTTGACCATATGCCATAAAATCTTAAGGCTCTGTGGTCATTAAGTCCCATGCCCAGGTTGAGAGACTGCAGCAACTTTTTCTTTGCATAAAGGGAAAATTATGTTTCCACAGAAGTTGAATAGTATTTTTTTAAATAATCCAATAATCATAAGGTCTACAAAAACAAATATTTTATATGGAAAGTGTTTCCTGATTATTTTTCAACTGTGTCATGAAATACCAACATAGACCCTAAAGCATAATAAATATTAGATAATATTTAATCGTTTTATATATCCATTTAAATGAAGTTCATTCAGTTCTCAAATCAGTTCAGTGTACTGGAGATTGCATAGCAAGAAAGACATGAAATTTTAGTCTGGGAGATCATGTTTAAGTGTGTGAAAAACTCTATCAGTTAATAAGTGAAGAATCAAATTTCTTCCAGATACTTTTAGGATTTATGAAAGGATAAGGGCAGAGTTTGGAATGTCATATATGAGTAAGCTCTTGCAGACACTAGTTGAATAATTAAAGAATAAATTGGATACATTTGACAGAGTGTTAGATAGATGATAATGATGGATAGATGGTAGGTAGGTAGATAGATAGATAGATAGATAGATAGATAGATAGATAGATAGATAG
>JAKSZT010054098.1:0-16253 GCA_026826555.1 Tolypeutes matacus | reverse complement strand
TAAATTTATTCCTAGATATTTGATTCTTTTATTTGGTATTGCAAATGGACTTTTTCCTCATTTCCTCTTCAGATTATTCATTACAGTATATTAAAGCACTACTAGTGTCTAGGAGTTGTCTCCTAGGAGCCTTGTTGTTGGTCAAATGTGGCCTCTCTCTAAGCCAAACTCAGCATATAAATACATTACCTTCCTCCCAGCAATGGGACATGACTTCTGGGGATAAACCTCCCTGGCAATGAGGGATTACTACCAAGCACCAACTAGAAATGCAACTGGAAAAATACCTTGACCGAAAGGGGGGAAGGATAATGAAAAATGAGTACATATGGCTAAGAGATTTAAAATGAGTCAGGAGGTCATTCCAGAGGTTACACTTACACACATCTCAGCAAGATCTCATTCACTGCCAACGTATATACTACCCCCAAAAGCGGGTCTCCTGAAGGCTCTGGAGACATCCAGACACTGTAGTCAGGGCAGATAGCTCAGGAGTTTGGTGCCTTGCCAATGAACCTTATATTGGAATTTATGCTCCCCAGTGTGACAGAGTTGGACTCAGTTGTGATTTCTGTACACATGGCTCTTTTGTCCTTTTGTTTGAACCTGTAATTAGTACTAGAGTTGGTAAGTATATGTACAAGAGGCTTAAATCTTTGGGCTGTCCATGTGCCTGCTGGGTCCTGAATCTCAAATGGAGTTGCAACACCTACTCTCCAGTTCATTTGTCTCACTCGGGACAACTAACAAGAAGGTGATGATGGACAACTACCATACCAAGGAACTGAGAGGGTACATCTGCAAGCAAGTGGGTCACACTCATTGATGCTATGGGATTGCAGACTCCTCTCAATTAGAGGCAGAGTGATCATCACCAACCCAGAATCCTTACGATGCTATGGACTAGAGTGGACTTACTGGTATTCTACTACAGACTTATTGTGATTCTAGCAATGGAAGAAATTATATAATTGATTAAGAGGCTGTGGACACAGGAGGTTCTGAGAGTGCAGAGAGGAAAAAACAGGTGTAATAAGGGGGCATTTTTGGAACTTTGTAAACATACATAAATTGTAAACATACATAAAAAGATAACAGATATTATAGTGATGAATGGCACAATCCAAGGGATCAAAAAGACACTGAATTCACAAAACAGCAGATTTGAACAGGAAGAAGAAAGAATTATTGATGTGGAAGACAGTACATCTGAAATCAACCAGATAGTAGAACAAATAGAAAAAAAGATAGAAAAAATCCAGCAGGAACTTAGGGATTTAACTCACAACACAAAATGAACAAATATATGCATTATAGGCATCCCAGAAGAAGAAGAGAAGGGAAAAGGAACAGAAGGACTGTTGAAGAAAATAATGGCTGAAAACTTCCCAACCCTATTAAGGTAGCTGGATATAAATGTCCAGAAATCACAGCGCACCCCAAACAGTATAAATTCCAACAGGCAAACTCCAAGACATATAATTACCAAAACGTTCAATGCTCAAGACAAAGAGAAAATTCTCAAGGCAGCAAGAGAACAGAGAAAAGAGAACCATCACATACAAGGGAAGCACAATAAGATTAAAGTGCTGATTTCTCATCTAAAACCATGGAGGCAAGACGGTATGACATAGTCAAAGTACTAAAAGAAAAAAACTAGCCATGAATTCTCTATCCAGCAGAGCTGGCATTCATAAATGATGGAGAGTTCAAAATATTCACATAAATTGAGAGAGTATGCCAATAAGAAACCTGCACTTCAAGAATTTCTAAAGGATGTTCTACAAGTTGAAAGGAAAAAACAGGGGAGGGAGAGTTGGAGGAGAGTGTAAGAACAATTAAAAAGACAAAAAGAGAAATAAAAACAACATATGACATACATAAACCCAAAGAAAATATGGCTGATGTAAGAAATTCATTTAGAGTAAAAACACTGAATGTTAATGGATTGAATTCACCAGTCAAGAGACACAGATTGGCAGAATGGATAAGAAAATATGATCCATCTATATGTTGTCTACAAGAAACCCACCGTAGACACAGGGATTCAAGGAGGCTGATAGTGAATGCCTGGAAAAATTTTTTACAAGCAAACAATAGCCGAAAAAGGGCAAGAGTAGCTATCCTAATATCAGACAAAATAGACTTTATATGCAAAACTATTGTAAGAGACAAAGATGGACACTATATATTAGTAAAAGGGGTAATCTTCCAAGAAGAGAGAACAATAAAAAATATTCATGCACGTAATCAGGGTGCCTCAAAATACATGAGGTAAACACTAGAAAAACTAAGTGGAAAAATAAATGCCTCTACACTTATAGTGGGGGGCTTTGATAAACATTATGACCATTAGATAGAACATTGAGACAGAGAATCAATAAAGAAACAAAGACTCTGAATAATATATTAGAAGACCTGGACTGAATAGACAAATACAGAAAGTTGCACCCAAATACAACAGGATATACATTCTTCTCGAGTGCAAATGGATCATACTCCAAGATAGACCACATGCTAGACCACAGAACAACTCTCAATGAATTCAGAAAGTTTAAGGTCATGCAAAGAAATTTCTCTGATAACAATGGAATGAAAGTGGAAATCACTAAGGCCCAGGGAAACAGATTAAACACAAAGATATGTAAGCTAGACAACACACAATTAGACAAACAGTGGGCCAAGGAGGAAATCTCAAAGAAATCAGTAACTACCCAAATTGAATGAAAATGTCACCAGAACATATAAAAACCTATGGGATGCAGTCAAATCTGTCCTGAGAGGGAAATTCATAGCCATAAATGCACATATTAAAAAAGAAGAAAGAACTAAAACTGAGACCTAACTGCACACCTGAAGGAATTGGGAAACAACAACAAACTAACCTGAAATGAAATAGAAGGAAAGAAATAACAAAGATTAGAGCAGAACTAAATGAAATAGAAAATAAGAAAACACTAGAAAATAAAAAAGCAAAACCAAAAGTTGGTGCTTTTAGAAGATTGATAAAATTGTCAAACTCTTAGCCAGACTAACAAAGAAAAAGAGAAAGCATATGAAGAAACACAAAATAAGGAATGAAAAGGGTATATCACTACTGACCCCATCAAAATAAAGAGTACCATAAGAGTATACTTTGAAAAATTATATGCCAACAAAAATGATAATTTAGAGGAAATGGACAAATTCCTAGAAATTCACAAACATCCAACAAAAGAAGAAATTGATGAACTCAACAGTCCAATTACATGGAAAGAGATTCAGTCATCACAAACCTTCCAACTACGAAGAGCCCAGGACCAGATGGCTTCACAGGTGAATTCTACCAAACATTCTGGAAACAGCTAACACCAATCCTGCTTAAGCTCTTCCAAAAAAGAGAAGTAAAAGGAACATTGCCTAACTCATTCTATGATGCCAAAATTACCCAAATACCAAAGCCAAACAAAGATACCACAAGAAAGGAAAATTACAGAGAAATTTCTCTATTGAAACTAGATGCTAAAATCCTCAACAAAATACTTGCTAATTGCTTTCAACAACATATCAAAAGAATTATACACCATGAAAAGTGGGATTCATCCCGGGTATGCAAGGATGGTTCAACATTAGAAAATCAATCAATGTAATACACCACATGAACAGATTGAAAGAAAAAACTCACATGATAATCTCTGGAGATGCAGAAAAAGCATTCGACAAAATACAGCACCCTTTCCTGATAAAAACACTGCGAAAGATAGGAATAGAAGGAAACTTTCTGAACATGATAAAGGGTATATATGAAAAGCCCAAAAGTAACATCATCTTCAATGGTGAAATCCCAAAAGCCTTCCCTCGGAGATTGGGAACAAGACAAGGATGCCCACTATCACCACTCCAATTTAACATTGTCTTAGAAGTACTTGCTTGAGCACTGAGACAAGAAAAATACATAAAAGACATCCAAATTGGAAAAGAAGAAGTAAAAATTTCATTATTTGCAGATGACATGATCCTGTACATAGAAAGCCCTGAGAAATCTACAACAAAGCTTCCAAAACTTATAAATGAGTTCAGAAATATTGCAGGCTATAAGATCAATGCTCAAAAATCAGTGGCATTTCTGTACACCAATAACGAGCAATCTGAGGAGGAAATCAAGGAAAAAATACCATTTACAATAGTAAAAGAATCAAATACATAGGAATAAATTTAACTAAAGATGTAAAAGACTTATATACAGAAAACTACACAACACTGTTAAAGGAAATCAAAGAAGACTTAAATAAATGGAAGAATGTTCCTTGTTCATGGATAGGAAGACTAAACCTCATCAAGATATCTATCCAACCCAAACAAATCTACAGATTTAATGCAATCCCAATAAAAATCAACACTGTATTTTTTAAGGAATTGGAAAAACTAACCACAAAATTTATTTGGAAGGGTAAGAGGCCCCAAATTGCCAAAGACATTTTGAAAAGGAAAAATGAAGTTGGAGGTATCACCTGACTTTAACGCATACTACAAAACTACAGTGGTGAAAACCACATAGCATTGGCACAAGGATAGACACCTTGATCAATGGAACTGAATTGAGAGTCCTGATACAAATCCTCAAATATACAGTTATCTGATATTGGACAAGTGTGCCAAGCCCACTCAGTTGGGAGAGAATAGCCTTTTCAACAAGTGGTGCATGGAAAACTGGATATCCGTATCCAAAAGAATGAGAGAGAAATACCATCTCACACCATATATGAAAACCAACTCAACATGGATCAAAGATCCAAATATAAGAGCCAAAACCATAAGGTCCTTAGAAGATAATGTAAGGAAGCATCTATAGGACATTGTAATAGGAAATGGTTTCATGAACTTCACAACCAAAGAACGAGGAGCACAAGAAAAAATAGATAAATGGGAATCCCTCAAAATTAAAAAAAATTTGCACCTCAAAGGACATTATCAAGAAAATAAAAAGAAGCCTACCCAATGAGAGAAAATATTTGCTAACCATATATCTGATAGCAGCCTAATATCCTACATCTATAAAAAATCCTACAACTAGAAAATAAAAAGGCTAACAACCCATTTAAAAAGTGGGCAGGTGACCTGAAAAGACACTTCTCCACGGAAGAAATACAAATGGCTAAAAAGCACATGAAAAAATGCTCGATATTTCTAGCTATTAAAGAAATGCAAATCAAAACTACATTGAGATACCATCTTACACCCATTAGAATGGCGGCTATTAAAAAAACACCAGACTATTAAGTGTTGGAGAGGATGTGAAGGAATGGCAGTCCTCATCCACTGCTGGTGGGATTGTGGAATGGTCCAGCCACTATGGAGGACAGTTTGGCAGTTCTTCAGAACACTAACAATAGATCTTCCATATGATCCAGCAATTCCACTTCTGGGTATATACCCAGAAGAACTGAAAGAGAAGACACGAACAGATATATGCATACCAATGATCATAGTGGCTTTGTTCACTATTGCCAAAGGTTGGAATCAACCCAGGTGCCCATCAACAGATGAATGGATAAACAAAATGTGGTACATTTATACAATGGAATATTACACAGCTGTAAGAAGGAATAAAGTGCTAACACATGGGATAACATGGATGAATCTTGAAGACCTTATGTTCAGTGAATCAAGCCAGGCATGGAAATATGAACTGTACATGACCTCACTGATATCATTAAAGAAATTGAGCAGTCTCTAAGTACTATTATCTGAAAGATAGATGTACAAGAAAGAGAAAGAAAAGAGAAAGTTCTGAGCGATCCCCCATATGGACTTAACCTATGGTAAATTAATAGAATGTAGTTGTGTATTGAAGGGGTAGGACAGGAGGGTAGTGATATATTGGGTTGGGTGGTGGATTGACAGGTGGATAGATTGGGAAGGGTGGATTAGAATACCCAGGATACTGAAAGGAGATCAGAAATAGACAGGTGGTCATCGCTTAATAGCAAGGGCGGTTCCTAATAGTGGAGGACAAATCAGTGTGTCATGACTTCTTGCTGCATGTAACTATGAATCTTGTCATCCAATGAGTCAAACCAGGGGGTCGTCATGGGTCCTGGGGGATGGGGAGGGAGGAACAGAATGGATCTAATGGGGCATTTAGTGGTCAGTGGAAAGGTTTTTCATTATCTTACAGTGATGGACATCAGACATGGTAAATATCACCAAAATTTATAAAAGTGTATGATCCAAAATGTAAACCATATTGTAAACCATTGACAATGTTTAGTAGCTATGTTTCGCTATCTGTATATCAGTTATAACAATGCTACCATCCACATACAAAAAGGTTTTAATATGGGGTGAGGAAAGGGGGAGGAGGTTGGGTATTTGAGAGTGTCTTATATTATTTGTGTGACTTTGCCGTGACCTAATATTTCTTTGAAAATTAAACAAAAAATAGTGAGATACTGGGCAGTGAGAAGGGGAAAGTGCCATGGTACAGACTGGACAACAGACAGTGCAGTGATAAAAGGCAAAATGTCAAAAAAATTTTTTTTATTTTTTTTAATATTTTAAAATTTTTTCTCATTTTTTGAATAACCCAATCCTTTAATTTAATTTAATTTTTAGTTTTTTTTAAGTTTTCATGTATTTTATCTCTTACATTTAAACATCACTATTATTTTAATTTCCTCTTATTTGTATTTGGCTATTGTATTGGTTTCATCTTTAGAGAAGCTTTGGATCACAGAAGGGTTACAACTGGGGCTGGAGAGGATCATTGGTGTGGGGTATCAGGGATGGCGGGTGCATTGGAAGAACTTTCACTGAACATACATAAAAAGTATATAAAATTGTTCAAATGCTCACGGGACATGGTCACAATGGGTGGAGAACCACTCAATAAATTAGACAATACTGAATTTCCATCCTGGACAGCTCTGCCACATTCTCCAAAGGCATAACAACAGTCCCCCAAGTTCAGGGGCATTGTCTGGCAAAGGAGGATGATCCCCTGATGGGCTCTTATTATTGATCACTATCCTTATGAGTCTTTGCTATTGAAATTGAAACAACCTGTTATGGGGTGTCTAAGGGTTGCCTCCTGAGAGCCTCCTTGTTGCTCAAATGTGGCCTCTCTCTAAGCCAAACTCAGCATATGAATGCATTAACTTCCTCCCAGCGTAGGACATACTCCCAGGATGAGACCCCTGGCAATGAGGGATTCCTAACAAGTGCCAAAGGGCAATACAACTGGAAAAAGACCTCAAATAAAAGGGGGAAAAGCTAAAGACAAATGAGTTTATATGGCTAAGAGACTTCAAAGAGAGTCTGGAGGTCATCCCAGAGATAACGCTTATGCACACCTCAGTAGGATCTCATAGAACACCAAAGTGGATATCACCCCAAACAGAGGGGCTCCTGAGGACTCTGGAGACACCCAGGTCCTATTTCAGCACGGATAGCTCCAGAGTTTTGCACCTTATCTGTCGACCCTACTTTGGAATCCTTGCTCCTGAGAGTGACAGTGTTGGACCCAAATATGTCTTTCCTGCACATGGTCCATCTGTCCCTTCTATTCAAACCTATATGTGCTGCTAGAGTTTTTAGGTGTACTTCCAGAGCTGGGTCTGGAATCTCAGTGGAGCTGCAACTCCTGCTCTACAGCTCAATGGACTCACTCTGGACACCTGATGGGGAGATGATGATGGACAACAGCCATCCCAGGGAATGGAAAGAGTCTGCAGCTGCAGGCAGGATAATCCCATCCATCTTATACATGATATATATGCCCCCTGTCAATTAGAGTTGGAGTGGACATCACCATCTCAGACTCCTCAGATTTGGGGAAAGAGCTACGGACTAGAGTGGACTTAATGGTATTCTGTTATAGACATATTGTTATTCACACAATGGAAGTAACTACAACATTAATGTGGAGCCAGATGCTTTAGGGGAAGGAAGAGGGAAAAGCTGTTGTAATATAGGGAATGTTTTGGGACTTGGGAATTATCCTAAGTGACATTGCAATGACAGATATTGTTATGGGGTTCCAAAGGGTCATTATATAACATGTTGTCATTATATAACATGCAGAACTGTGTGTGAGAGAGTGTGGTCTACAGTGTGAATTATGGCTCATGCTTAGTGGCAAAGCCCCAAGATTTGTATATCTATTGAAGGTGATGTGCCACACTAATGAAGGATGTTTATGTGGGAGGTTGTGGGAGTACTGGGAGATGAGGCATATAGGAATCCCTACAATTTTTGTGTAGCATTTATGTAATCAAAGTATCTTTTAAAAAATAAAAAAATAAAATTATTATTAAAAAAATGAAGTAGATCAAGTTGAAAGAAAAAATTGGTGCAGCCACTGTGAAAACATTTTGGAGGTTCCTTGGAACATTAGGGATAGAATTACCACATGGCCTGTTAACCCCACTTGTTATGATATATTCAAAAGAGTTGAAAGTAGGGATTCAAATATATTTGTACACTGTTGTTCATAGCAGTATTTTTCGCAATTGGCAAAAGATGTAAGCAATCCAAATGTCCATCAACAATGAATAGATAAGCAAAATGTGGTCTATACCTACAATGAAATATTATACAGCTGTATAAAGGAATGAAGTTTTGGTAAAGTCTACAACATGGATGAAGCTTGACGACACCATGTTGAGTGAAATTAGCCATACAGAAAAGGACAAAAATTGCAGGATGTCACTGATATGAAATAATTAGAGTAAGGAAATCCATAGAGTCAGAAATTAGAATACAGTTTACCAGGGACCAAATTTGGGTAGGGAATGGGGAGTTAATGTTTAATTGATATAGTGTTTCTGTTTGGGATAATGGAAAAGTTTTAGTAATGGATGGCGGTGATGGTAACAGAACATTATGAATGTAATTAATACTACTGAATTATATATTTAAATGTGGTTTATAGGGGAGATTTTAGTTTATATATGATACTAGAATTTTAAAAAAATTAAAATGAAAAAATTGAAGGACTATAAAACCCACACAGTGAACTCTAATGTAAGCTATAGACTATAGTTAATAGTACAATTATAATAATATTGTTTCCTCAATTGTTACTGAATTATTAAACTAATGCACAGTTTTAATAGTAGGGGAAATCGTGTTTGAGGAAGGGAATATGGGAACTCTGTATTTTCCGCATTATTTTTTCCATAAAACTACAACTTCTTTAATAGAAAAGGCAAAAGAAACCTTCTAAACTCTCCTTAAAATATAGTTTTTACTATATGTAAATTATCCTTCAGCATAACTGCTTTACAAAAACGAGAGACTCTTTGATCCACTCTTCTCACATCCTTGCTAATTAGAATTATATACTCCATTTTCTAACCTCTCCTATCCTGGTGTTTTCATTCTACTTAGCAATTGTGCAATTTTACTTTTTCCACTTAATGATTTCATTTATATGCCATCAATTAGATGAAAAAGTTCTGAATGTTTAGAGCTGGTTTATTTATTTATTTTTATTCTCAGTGGCCAGTATAGTGGCTGACACATAACATAGTAGGTTCTTCACAATTTCTCATTCAAGTGAAAAAGGCAAGACAGTATTCTTTGTGTTACTGAAATGTGACAGACTCTATCATTGATAGGCAGAGCCATGAGAAAATATGGACAGTCAGGTTAGCTAATGTCAGATCCATAGGTCCTTTTGTTTGGCTGGTAGCACCTCACTGTCATGCAGTGGGAATTTGGTAGCAAGCAGTCCAGGAAGCCAGTGCAGTGGGTTCTATAATGCATCAGGCTGGGAACCAGTTGAGATGGTGGCCTGAATATATGGGGTTTAAAAGGCAAGACAGATGTTATCAGGCCAGTGACAAGAATGAAATAAATTATCAGTCACTTACTACATACCAGATATGACCCTAGTGCTTTACATCTATCATATCATGTACTCTTGCAGCATCTCTGCCAAAAGATAGACAAGTAGTAGCATTGACAAGTCCTGTAAAGAGAGATACCTTTTAAGTAATCATGGAGAGCTGGACTGTGGGGGTCCTGAATCAGGCAAGTAGATTGCTTATGGCCTGAGTTGAATCCAAGTGAACAGAAATGTCAAAGCTAGAGCTGTTTGTCTGTCTAGAAGCAACAATAGGGGGTTTCACACAGGGGCCTAGTTATACTACTTATGTATTCTGGTCCAACCCATGGGTCCTTACTAAAGGTAATGAAAAGGAATAAAGCTAGGCATCAGTGATTGTCAAAATTGCTGTAAATCTGTTCCACCTTCTTAGACTCTGTGGCCAAGAGAGCTGTGTTTATGAAATTAATCCAGCATTTTATTTCCCTCTTAGGAGAGCCATGATAAGATAATGATATCTTATCATGCATGTGTGAAACTGGCAATCAGAGGATTAAATTTGGGAGTGTCTTTGAGATATTCCCAAAATACTACCATGTAGTATTTTATCTTATCTTTGCCAATTCCATCTCTTAAATGCATTATCATCCATCTGTTCTTTCAAACCCCCAATGCTAGCAGCCTAGTACAAGTTGTCATTCCTGGCTTAGGTTACTACAGGGGCCCCCTTACTGAACTTCGTGCTCTTATTTGCGGCCCTTTGATCCATTTACACAGGTCATTCAGTGTGATTTATTCAAAACACAAAATTGGTTTTGAGACTGCCCTGATTAGCAATCTCAGATGGTCTTTCTGGTGCCTATTGAAAAAGTCTAACTTCTTGGCTCATGGGAACACTTTGGAACATGGCTCCAATCCTCCAAGTACCTTATACTCAAATCTTATGCACTAGATAGTGGTGTCCACCCATCTTGGAACATCTTCATTCTATTCTGCCCTGATGTTATTTCATTCTGTAAAATTCAATTAAATGTTATCTCTTTTGACAAGTGTTCCCTGGTTCTCTTGTTTAGAGTCTCTCATTTTTGTGTGGGAGAGTCCTTTCCTCTGCAAGAAATAAAAGACCAATTAAACCAATTGAAATGAAAATAGTGATGGTGGGAGGTGTTTAAAGGAGATAAAAGGTCTTAAGGACTCTTGGAGAAGAAACTAAGGACTGAAGATTCTCCTGGCAATCTGGAGAGGCACATGCTTCTGTCTCTCAGAGTCCATATAACCTCCTTATCTCTTCTTGCTCTTTTTAGTGCACCTTAATTCATTCTCCTCTCTCGATTGGCTGCCCTCTTCTGCTGCCTCACTTCACCCAAGTCTCTCAAACAGTTGCCATAAATTTGACTCCAGGACACAGCTTCCAGTTTCATTCTCTGAGTACTCAATTCCAAAGTCCTGAGAGAGGAGCTAATGATCCTTCCTCACTTTTTCATGTAAATCCATAGTTTTCTGGACATCTATGGGTTGATTTCCTTTGGATCAGGTGTTTACCCGTGAGCCAATTGACTTGACTGTGGAGGTGAAA
This sequence comes from Tolypeutes matacus, assembly GCA_026826555.1. NCBI lineage: Eukaryota > Metazoa > Chordata > Mammalia > Cingulata > Chlamyphoridae > Tolypeutes > Tolypeutes matacus. The sequence goes on along the minus strand of JAKSZT010054098.1, from coordinate 4,869 downwards.
ATGTTGGCAAAAGGAAGAGTCAGATAGAAGTTCTGGCTGTGAGAATGGGTATGACTCTCAGAGGGGTCTTATAATGGACATAACTTTAATAGGCATTTCTCCTATGTTCCAAAAGCACATATGCTCACCTCTATCATGGCACTTTCAAACCTTATTTTCATTTTTCTTGACATGGTGCCTGGTACCTAAATCAATCAATATATGTTGAATGCCCCTTTACGGATCCTCTCCTAAGTGACAGGCATTATATATTAAAATGTACCTATTTTAGTAGCTTATCAACTTTCATATTGTGAGCACTAAACATAAGGAATGGTAGCTATTCCTTCAGTTAACACATATTTATTAAACTTATACAATATGTAAAGCTTGTTGTGAGGCTTTAGTGTTTACACAAAATGGAGACAGACGTTTACTTCCTGGGGTTTCAGGAAGTGTGACTGGAGCTCTGCCTACTTTAGAATTGCCTGGGTTTTTTGTTAAACAGACAGATTCCTGAGTCAAAATTTGTATCTAAGGCTTCAGAGAATGCATTTTTAACAAAGCTCCCAAGTAATACTGGAGCATAGTAAATTTGGGAAAAGCATGATAATATCATACAGTATTAAATTTGCTCTTGATGAATAAACTAATTGAAAAGCTAAAACATGAATTATCTTTTGATATGTGTCTGAATTCTAAACATATCTAAAAAGCATTAGGGAAAAGAGTGGACTATATTTTAAAGCTCATTCATTTTATATTCCCTACACTGCAGTTTTTTTAATATGTGGCCATTTTCCCCTTCCCTGTAATCACTGAAGGCAGGGAATGGGTATATGCCCTACCATCTCACACTTGGAAATACAGCACCAAAGATAGAATATGCATCCAAATAAGGATAAATGATTGAAGGAACAAAAAAAAAAAACAACACTGAATTGTGCACACAAGGAACAAACAATTTGGATAGATATCTTGGTTGCTGACTATTTGTAGGAATCTGGAAGTGTCTTTCTTGTGGCTTTCTGATATGAGGTCATTTGGATTCCTTTTGCTTCTTCAACTTGATTCCTAGCTATGCAAATCTTTGGATCCTCTTGGGCCTTTGCTTCTCTTCACAAAATACCCTGCTGGGTCTCCTCAGTCTGCTGCTGCTTCTCACCTGGTATGACCACTTTTCAGTTTGACTCTTGTAAAAGGAAGCAGTCATCAAATCACACGTTATCTCCATGTGGTGGGCTCTTTGGGTTAGGTGAAGTCAGAAATCACTGTTGTAAGGTGAGCATCCCAGGCTGTCCTAAATGAGGGCTCTGGTTCCTATTGGTTTTCCTCAGATTCCATTTTGGAAGCTCACCCAGAAAGATTTCAAAGTTTAGGCTGAGGACCTGAAATCCTAACACTGTGGAAAGAAGCCTTACTGCAGGCCTTGTTATATATAAATATTGGGTCTTTAATTATGCCACAATTATAGTTTCTGATCCTATTTAAAATGTTTCCTTCTCCCTCTTTCCTCTCTCCAGCACAATGCAAAAGGAAACATATGAAGAAACTGTTTGGTAGAATATCTTATTTTGTTAAGTGAATTTTTAAAATTCTTTTTTTAATTAAAAAGATATAGCAAGGTTCCATTGTTCATATCATTATGTCCTGATGAGCATTCAGTTGTTCTGTGTTCTGTGCACATGTTCTTAAGAAATGCATTGGGAAGCAGGTGTACCTCTGTGATGAGTGCCTACCAAGCATGTACAATGACCCAGGTTCAATCCCTTGTATTTTCGGAAAAAAAAAAAAAAGTAATGCATCTCTTTTCTAAAAGGCTGAAAAGAACTGCTTAACACATCAGGGTGCATGGCTTCAAAGACTATTGCATTATTCTGAATATTTCTTTCTTTAAATAAACGCAGCGCATTACTACTTTTTTACTTTCATTCTTTTCTTTGCTAATCTCTCTCTTCTTTTTCAAAGCTATTTCTTTATTCAATATCACACTCATTTTGTCTAGTTCCTTACCAACATCTTTGAACAAAATTATAAAATTATTTTGGTCACAAAATTTCCTATGTCTAAAGGTCTATAAGAATATACTTTTTTGCGATCTGACTTAAAGAAAACTTGGGAAGGAAAGGAGCAATGTAGGTGCTGAGCTGCTTGCCCTTCTTGGCAATTCATGGGCTATCAATATCAACAATGATGAAGTAAAGCCACAGTTGAATAGTAATAGAAATAGGAGGTCACTTTCCTTGAGGGTGACCACCTCATTTGCCAGCTAGGCTTCTATAAGGTAAATGATCCTTTCTATGGAGGTTCTGAAGAATCCTAATCTATAAATTCTTCCTACTGGAGAGAATGTATTTTATTAGCCAAGCCACTGGGGACTAGGATGCCATAATAGCTTAACACATATTCATGACCCTGGTTTTGATGGGTAGAAGGCAATTGCTTTTGAAATACTGGTATTACTTTTCTTTTGGCACGTCTTTCTTTTTTGGATGTCAACACAATTTAGAAACACATATAATATTCCTTATTGCTGTTGATTAATAGTCACTAAACTCACCATTGTGCAGGACTGGACCTAATATTTTCCTACAGAAATTTTCAAAAATAAATTCCTGACTATTGAACAATGATGAAGAAATAAGCCTCAGCTTCAGACAGTGATGCTCACCAATTTTGTTTTTATTTTTTCCTCTTTGTTTTCATTCTGGTGCCAGAGCAATTTTCGTCTCCTTCTGAGCACTCCCTATCGAAAAGCTAAGTGTTTCAAATAGAATGGGCAAGATTCAATGCCATGCTCTACATCTTAGCAAGTTAAGGATATACCATCTGACCGTTAGTAACCCACTGTGCCACAGAAAGACCATTTTGCCTCAGATGAATGTCATTTCAGCCAGTAACAATTATTTACTCCTGGAAAAAATTTGCTTAGGGACTTAGTGCCAATTGGTGCTTTTAATTTCAAGGCCTGCTTCGTTACTACTAAATTTCAACTTGGGAAGGAAATTTGCAATTACCTCTTGAGAACATGCCATTCACAGGAATCGTAATGGCATTTCCCTGCAAGAAGAGAGTATGTAGACAGTAAGATGTGCCACCAGATTCCTCATCAAGAAAATGGCTTTTCTCAGACTCAATTTACCTTGGATAGTACAAAACTCACCCATTTTCCAAATCTCAGTCTTTCCATTATGCAAAATTTATGCTAAATTTATAATTATTTTATCTTCAAATAAGAAATTTGGAAAAGAAGATAAATTTCCAACTCTCCATAATGTTAGCAACTCTTCCTGGTACAACAAAAAATCATCCTTCCCCTGAAGCCTCAAAACTTGCTGCACTTCTTTTCCAGGAGTATCTCATCCTGCATTGCATTATGTTTATTTGCAAGCATATTTCATCTCCTCTATTATATTGAGAGCCCCATGGGGCTGAAGAGTGTGTCCCCTACATTGTTATGCACAATGACATTCATATAACAGATGCTCAATTAATATTATTTAATGAATAGATAAAATTCGTATTGATGAGTTATTAATTACGCACACATATATATTAGATATAATATATATATTCTACTAATACCAACTTAAGTTTCTCTGTGTATCTTATTAACCTCAAATAAAAATGGAGGTTCTAGACATATTAAAAGTCATTAAGATGATTGATTCGTTCTTTGCCCCATTTCATCTTTTGCTTAGATTTTGTGACTTGTCAGCTGTGACCATCATCATTTCATATAAAACCCAGTACATAAGTTTTCTTTCTGTTTTTTCTTGTCATGTCTCATTTCTTTGTATTAATTCATCCTAATAATGATGTGCATAAGTGTGTTTATATGTAGATGTATGTGTATTTTCTCTTTCTCTGTACAATAAAGTATTATCTACTTAGCATGAAGTACAGTTATTCCTTCCACAACTTTCCCCATTGCAGTTTGGATATATCACAAATAGGCCTAAGAAGTTAAATGGAAATTTTGGGAGAGTTAATAGAAGACGCAGATGACATGTGAAGGTCAGTATATGACACAGAAAAAGTTTAGAAACTCAGAAATATATAAAATATATGTATAGTATTATATAATATCACTTATGAACAAACACGGAAGCCAAATTTTAGATAGCATACTGTAAACACCCCCTAAAAGAAAAAGAAATAAGACTTCTCTAGTGTGAAGGGAGGGCCAAAAATTTTTACGTGAATTTTCAAGATTGCAGGGGCATCTGTGACCCTAAGCCTCTCTTTGTGGAAAGGATAACTATAGTGGTAATTATTAAAGTATTTTATAGAAAGTTTAAAATTTAATTCAAGGAAGTCAAGCACTAACAAGATTCAGCAGACTTTATATATTTTGCATAGTTTTTACCTGACAGGTAATTTTGTCCCTGGGAGCAAATTATCTCAGACCATTAAATTTCACAATTTTGATGAGCAAATTGAGAATATCTATCTTTTTAGGATGTTGTAATAATATAATATGAAATAAAGCAGGATAGTCCTTTAAAAAGTCAAAAACAGCCAATAGCTTTAAGATATTTTTTATAATTATATCATTTACCTGGTTAGGGATACTCAGTTTGTCTATGATTGTGGCTTGGTCATCAGAGAATAGGGTTATCAAGAGGAAGAAAGAAGAAGAAGAAAAAATATATCAGGAGAAGAGCAGAAAGAGTAAGAGCAGTTGAAGAAACAGCAGCCAAATGTGGTGGCAACAGAGCAGAGGTGACACCAGAAGCATGGGGAACCCTACATAAGAGGTCAGCTGGAGGGCTCACAAGCTCTTAATAAAAACTAAGTGTTTGAGTAGCTGAGAGTCCACATGATCACCCAGATAGGGTTACAAGAATTTAAAAAACATCACTACTGTTATTTGCTAGATTGTCTCTG
>JAKSZT010054097.1:31604-56389 GCA_026826555.1 Tolypeutes matacus | reverse complement strand
CCACCAGTGTGGGTGAAGCATCTGGGACAGTGGGGGCGATGGTCCTGGGGGAGACCGTCTGCTGCCGCCCCTGCTCAACCCCCCTCACCCCATGATCTTTTGTTCTTCTCAATCTTCCTCCTGCCTCGCCCCGCAGGAAGCCCGAGAGCCCATGGCTGTCCTGCCTTTCTCCTGGAAGAGGAGGAGATGAGCGCGGCCTGCTGCAGCCCCCTTCGGCTTCTCTGGAGTGACAGATCCTCTCCATGGAAGGTTTCATCCCTGGGAGGGACCACGCTCTGTTCCTATGTCAGCACCAACGTAAAGGTGGTTAAAGTTACATTTTACCTACAGGAAGTAGGAGCGAACAAACCGATGCTTCCTAACGAACTGACCTCTTCTAATTCCTGACCCTTTTAAAAAATCCCTGACGATCAAGTGATATTTATTTACTGATTTTTTCCATTCTTTTATTCCAAAAACCTGTCCTGAGCCCTGGCTGGCCCAGTTTAGTTGGGAGCTGGAATGAAAACCTGGTCATGCATCCTTTATATTGCTAGGATGTTGTTCCCGATGTGAGACCCCTACGGCTTTCTTGGGACCTTTCACAAGTGAACAATAAACTCAGAGTTCCCATTTCCCACCCTTTCTTCCCCTGCTGCCTGCATCCTCTCCTCTGCTCTCCTACTTGATGGACACAGTTTGAGAGGCTCTGGATTCCTGGAATCCAGGCTCTCCACCAGCCAGCTTCTGGGTATCCTTGAAGCCCATTTTTATGCACTGCAGTGGTACATAAAGAAGTGATGGGGGGGTGGCTGTGACATTTATCAGACTCTCAGCCTCATTCATGACCTCCCTCTCCATTCCGAAGGTCAAGGACCACTGCTCTGGAACTCTTCTTGAATCAAGCCTTTGAACCAGGTCTCCGGTTTTGATTCTCCCTTAAGAAGTTAGAGGATGGGAGTAGATGTGGCTTAAGCAGTTGGGTGCCTGCCTCCCACATGGGAGGTCCTGGGTTTGGTTCCCAGTGCCTCCTGCAAAAACAAAAATAAATAAGCAAACAAACAAAAAAACCAATCCAGGGGAGATGATGTGGCTCAGTGGTTGAGCGCTGGCTTCCCACATACGAGGTCCCAGGTTCAACCCCTGGCCTTGGTATCTCAGGAAAAAAAAAAGAGATTTGTTTATTTTCTAGGATTAGCAAGATACCAAGAAGAAAACCCTCTAAATGTATTGTAACAATCAGGTTACTAATCACATGCCAACACCTGCAGGTTTGTTTCTATTAATGTGTATTAAAATGCAGTGACTTTATAATATCTACAGTCTTCACATTTCAGCATAATCTGTAGATTGTGTATTAACTACTTCTTTTCCCAGGTCACAGAATTGTCAAGGGAAATTCAAAGAGGCAAGATTGACAAGATTATGATCACTGTGACAAGGGAGCTGCTGAAAACTCTCCCCGTGTGCATCCAGGTTTTCAATATCATCTTCAGAAAGTAAGTTAGCGTTAATGTGGATTTATTTCAGACTAATGACACCTTTAAGTATAGAGCCTGGGTGTTAAAATGATCAACCATTTTGTGGGCAATGTGCCAGCAACACTGTCATCTTTAGGGCAGCTTTTCCTTTACTATCACAGGAGCACCTTATGTACTTGGGCAGAATTGTGCCATGCCATCCACCACAGGTTCTGGCACACGCATATCGCTATGATCCAGGATTAGTCGAGACCAAAAACATGAGGTTGTGCCATCTCCCTGCAGTCAGGGCGCCTTTTTCCTTTCCTTTTTTAATTTTTTTTATTTTTCTGTTCTTCCCCATCCCAGATTTAAAGTTCAGCATGTTTGCTTTAGTAAATGAAGGCTTTATTTTTCTCCTAGCTCACTGATTTTGGATGTAAAAGGATGCCATCTTCCCTGCTTTCCTTCCCTCTCTCAGCCTTTTCCTTCTCCCACATGCACATGTGGGGCAGAGGGAGGGTTTAAGCTAAGCTTCACACTGTTTCTCAGACTGGTCCAAGGGTCACTTCAAAGTCATCTTGGGTGTGTGTGTGGGGGTGGAATGTGATAAAATGCAGACTCCCTCGCTCCTCACTGGACCCAGTAAATCAGAATTTTCTGGAAAAAATCTACATTTTTAGTAAGCCTCTTGGATGGCACAGGGTACCTAAAGCTGAGAGCCCCTTACCATATGCTACTGCTGTGGGTGGATGAGGTGATCTGTCGGAAGCTTGGGATAAGGCGGGGTCTCTGGTTCTGCTGAGGAGGGTGCATGGGGGCTGCCCCCGCCACAGGCGTGCTGCTGCTAAGGCTGCTCATATCCCATGCTGAGCGTCCTCTGCTCACATCTGGGCTTTGGTTCGGGGCTGCATCTCGGCTCTTCAGAAGGCCACATGGCATGTGCCTTCCTGAGAATGAAGCACTTAAATTAGCTAACATTTGGAAGGTGCTTTTCACTTACAAAGCTCTTATGGGTGAGGCGCAGGCACAGTAACACCCTGTTTTACAAATGAGCCCAAGGTGAGGTGAGATTCCCCCACGTAGGTTCTGACTGGCAACTCCCTGCTTTCCCTGGTGCATGGGATGTTCCAGATGCCAAAGGTGGCCAGGATCCATGGCTGAAGAGGCAGCCGTGCTACATGGTGGCCCCTGTGGGGTCTGAGCAGCCTCATTAGAAAGGACTCTCATCTCAAATCAGGGGAGAGCCCAAAAGAGATTCCAGGCTTGGCCTGCCTCACCCACAAGGGGCTTAGCTGGTAGTGCCCACCAATTTATCTTTGCAGTTAAACCGAGATGGAGAAAGTAATTTTGGTTGTGTCATTCTCAGATAGGAAGCAGTGATAGTCGTCATATCATACTCGTGTATCCTTAGTATCTAAACCTTCCAGGGCTATGAGAATGATCGTTATTTGCTCTCTGTATATTTTTACCATTTTTTCAGCATTGGTATAAAATTAGAATTACACTGTCATGGATTATATTTACCAAAGATTCAAAAAACTATCCTTGCAGGATCTTAAAAAAATTGTCCATGTACCAGATTGGACAGAACTTTTATAATCCTTTAGAGCCAGTGGAAATTCCCCAGTACAAGTAGGTTTATGTATATTTTCAGTTACTTGGAAATTTTTGTAATGTGAGCAACATAATTTACAATGTAATATTATACCATTATATACCTGTGGTATGAAATGTAATGGATTTTTTTAATTTTCAAGTTTTTTTTTTTAGTAGAATGGTGAATGTGAAGGTGACGCCATCAGTCTGCTTTCTTTTCTTAGAGTGCTAGGTCATGATCATAAATCCTAGAAGGAATTCAGAACCTGAATTTTCTGTGTATGATAAATAATAATGAAAGAACAAACCGTATTTATGTAACATCACATTGTCGGTGTGCCATTTTCTTGCCAAAAGGAAGTTGGCACAGCCAGGGAGGTTGTCATGAGAGTGTCTGTTGGGCGGAGATGCCAACCCAACTACCCTGGTGAAAGACAGAACCCAATGAACACCCTAAACAGGGGGCGAGGCCAGCCATGTCTCACAGTGATTGTTACTCAGCTCTCCAAAAATTGAGGTCCATCTAAAGACCGAGAGGCACCTGGTGTCCAAGACAGATAAATGAGCAAAGGGAGAAGCACATCAAATGCTGAAAACATGGGTGGCCAGTGTCTTTAGCCTTTTGCTGGCTGGAGGAGAAATGACTGGGTTCCTGTACACAAGCTCAGTGTTTCCACCTGCTTGTCCCTTCGTGTCCAACATGGATTAGAAATTCTCCTGGGTCGGGTGTTGCAGCTGGAGAGCACAGTGCACCTGATTGTCCTGAGGCTGGCTTAGTGTCACAGTGGCTCAACTCCACGAAAAGAGGAAATGGAATAATTGACAAAAGTGTATACCCTTTCATGCCATTTCTTTAATCTCTTCTTCAAGGATTTTTCAGTCTCTGATATTCATAATGTGGAAAGGAAAAGGGCGCAGTTTCTCCTGTACTTGTGATATCGCCTCCTTCTTTCTTAATCTCCTCATTAAGCCTCTGCACTGCCCTCACTTTTCCGTGTCTGCTTTTCTGAACCTACATGATCTCCTGCTGAGGCAGCTCCCCCATGAACACATCAGCCCTGCAGCCGTGTTCTCAGCCAGGGGCGATTTTGCCCCCAAGGGAGCTTTGGCAATGCCTGAGACAGTTTTGTTCATCACAGTCAGGGATCTGCAGCTGGCATCTGGTTGTAGACACCAGGGATGCTCTTTCTTACAAGACCCAGCTCACACGGCAGTGCTGTCTGAAGCCTCCCCAGTCCACCCAGTTGGAGTTAATTGGCTCCCTCCCCATAATGCTCGCATGTCTCTGGTGCACGTGGAACTGAGATAAACGCAGGTAGATTAGGCGACTTCTGGTCTAAAAAGCTTGCCCTGTCCTGCTGCTAGTCCAGGAACGCTGTCTTTCAGGGACTGACTTCAGGGGGATTCCCACTTAAAAGTCATTTTCTGGGTTGTGTAGAGACTGCTGTCCTCATGGGTTACTTTATCAGTTACGTATGAGCCACACCTTGGAGGGCCCAGAGCCCTGGGTGTCTGCCCTGCAGGCTGGGGCACCCTGAGCCAATCACGCCTCACTCCAGGGGCTGAGAGTAGAAGGAACCCCCAGTGTGCAGGGGGCACTTTCATCCAGGGCCAGTCTGGGCAGAGGTGAAGCAGTGCACCAGAGGTACATGGTGGGGTTGCCTTCCTGCCAGAAAAACCCTGGAAGCTCAGAAAGTCCGAGGGACACCAGAAGCTCGTGGGCAAGTTTTTTAACCTGAAGAGTGAGTCACCTGAAAGTAGAGTGTCTGTCAGGGAGAGAAACATTGTGGTCTAATGGCTTCCCACCAGCTTGGCGCATGGAGGTCAGCCTGCCTGTGCCGGTGAGTTAATTAATGCCCTTCTTAGCTACGAGTCGGGGACAAAAATAAGGTGACTATTCTTCTGTTACTGTGTTTGATAATTTCTGAAATTCTGGAGTCTGTCTTACACTTTGAATTAAATGTTTGGTGAAATAGCAACTTATCTGGTATAATTTGTGATGAAAAAGTGTTTTATAGTTTCTTGTATTTACCAGATACAATAGCAAAACTTACCGCATCGACGATATCAACTGGTCAGTGAAGCCCATGCACAGCTTTTGGGTGCGGGACGGCACTGAGCTCACCTATGTGGATTACCTCAAGCAGGTAGGGCCATGAGTGCCCTGGTGAGCCTCTTTTGCTCACCCTTCCCCTCTGCCTCCATGTCACCAAGTTGTAACCAGGAAGGAAAGAGGCCTGGCGGTTCCAAGCCTGGGCTGGCTTTGAGTCTTGCTTCTGACGCCGTCCTGCTTTGGGATCTTAGGAAGGTGAAGAAACCTCCCTGTACCTGCTTTCTCAGCTGAGGGTGGGGCAGTCAGTGCTGTTGTAAGGACTTCATGGGCTAGTATGTGTTAAGCACCTGGACAGGTATAGCCTAAGGGCCATAACACTGCTAAACAGACACACAGGTAAATGTAGGTGTAAATAGCATATGGCTACGTTTTAGTAATGGATGGTGGCAATGGTAGCACAACGCGGTGGACACGATTAACAACACTGGAATATGTATCTGAATGTTGTTAAAAGGAGGAGTGTTAGGTGGTATATGGTCCTGGAATAAAATTTTTTAAAAAATCCATGAAAGTGCACAGCACAAATAGTGAACCCTGTGTTAAGCCATGGACTGTGGTTAATAGTAGAATGATAAAAACGTGGTTTCGTCTTATGTAATGCAAGTACCACATGAACGCAAGGTGCTGATAGAAGGGCTGAATATGGGAATCCTGTACTTTATACATGATTGTTATGTAAACCCACAACATCTAAAATTTAAATAACAGAAACAAAAAATGAAGTCACTTAAAAGGCAACAATACAAGTATCCAAATCACTGGAACTGAAGAGGGTTAGAATTATGTGGAAGGATGTTTGTATCAGTTAATTACATATGATTCAAGAATTTTAACCCAAGCTGAAAAATTACAAATTTGATATTTATACTAGTTCCTACCACATACCATTTTGCGTCATTTGCAAAACTGTAAATGAAGAAAACAACTGGAGTTTTTTTTAAATATACACGCCCCCCCCATCCCTGCCTCCTTTCCTCTTAGCTCAGAGAAGTCTTCCCACAGGTGTCCTGCATAGCCAGGCTGAGTCCACTTCTCTGGCTTGGATTAGGCCCTCCTCTTGTCCTGCTGCCTGCATTCTGAGTGAAATCCCTAAAAAGCTTTTCTGATAATGCCACTTCCCTGCTTAAAGTATTTTCCTTTGTAGGGGCCAAATCTAAGCTCCTCTGCCTTTTGAGCCTCTCTCCTGCCACATCTCATTTCCTTGGTAGGTGCCGCTGTCCTGGCCTCTGTATTAATACTTCCTGGGCTCGACCACACCCCTGTGTGGCTTCTCTCCCCTCACTCCTTAACCCCTTCAGACTCAGCTGGGCTGTCGGCTCTCGAGGGAGTCCCCTGGCCCTGCAACCAGGGCACCATCCTGCACCCAGTGGCACCAAGCACCTGTCACAGCTTCCCTCCTGGACTCCAAGCCTCAGGGGCACCTGGAGGTCTTTACTTCTGGATAGGCAGGTCTAGCACAGCGCAGCACCTTGTGTGTAGCAGATGCTACAGAAACAGTTACTGCTTGAACTCTGCGCGAGGCCCCTAGGGGCTCCAGTTACAGTGATCGGCCCCTCCACACCTTTCCTTTCAGAGGCTCCATCTCTCTTATGGGGAGTTATTTTCAAGCCTCTGAAATCTCACAGATGCTTTGAAAAACAAACACAAGACAAAAACCCTTTCTTGATCCTTCTGCACTTTCAAGAAAAGTGGTTTCCTTTCTCCTCATTGGCTTGCAGGAACCTGTGTCTTCTGAGCTCCCCTTCCGCCCTGCAGCCTCTGCAGGCTGCCGCCCTGGACACAGCTCCCTAAAGGTCACAGTCAGCTCCCATTCCGGGCCGAGGAGTCTTTGGTGGCCACTCCTGCTGTTTGAACTGCTCTCCTCCCGGACTCTGGAAACATCCAGGGGAGCTCCACATGGTTTCAGGTTGTTCTTATTCTCTTTTGATGCTTTCCCCCTTTCTTTCTCCAAACTTTACATGCTATTATTCACCATGGGTTCCTTATACAGGAGCTTTCCTTCTTGTTCTGAAACCACTCAAATGTAGTTTTTTTCCTGCTTTTCTCTCATTCCTAAATTATAGTCTCATCTCTTTTCAGAATACATTTGCATGAATATCCTGCAGTCATCTCAAACTAACAAATTCAACCTGAATTCATCCTCTTTTCATCCCTGCTTCTCCTTGGCGTGCTCACTGAGGATTCCTTTTCCTTCTTGCTTCTTCTCACCCTCACCTTCTCATTCATTGTCACCAGCCTGAGTTCTACCTCCTTCATGAAGCCTCCAACTTTCTTTGGAACCACCTACACCCAGCCCCGGTGACTTGCAATCAGGGAAGGAGCTCAGGGCCCCCTGCTTCCCACCCCATGGCCCCCTCACCCCAGCCTTCCTCCTGCTGCCCCCACTGTCCTCTCTCCACCTGAGGTTGCACAGAAACATGGCTGACAGCACAAGCTCTACTGCAGCACAGCCCCAGCTCAGCTGTGCACTCAGCCCTGCAGGGCACCCGGAGCCCATAGAGGGAGTTTAAGGTCTCCCTGCTGGGGCCTGTGAGAGACATGAGAAGGCGTGCTCAGCAGGGGGGGGCATCTGGGGGCCCAACTAGTCCATAGCCCCATCTTTTTCACCTCTAGCCTCACAGGGTTTGTCCCATCCCACCATGTATCCCCCTCACCCTTGGCTTTCCCCCATGCACCCCATGCTTGACCGCCACTGTCCCACCCACTAGTCTCTCAGTGCTCCTTCCATTACACCTGCTGTCTGCATAAAGCCGTATTGCACATTCCCCTTAAACTACCAGGCAGAGTCCCAGCCCCAAGGTCAAGGGTCACTTCCTGTCAAGTCCTGGCTGACTCTGCTTGGAGCTGTTCCTTTATCTGAGCTCCTGCACCACTCATCACCCTGCTTCTAGAACATGTTCCTCATAGAACAGCAAGCCCAGGTGTGTACTGAGTTAATGCAATCACATATAAAATTTCTCTTTGTATATACATTTCTCTGCACTCAAAGCATTAGTTGCACTTGCCACTCTAAATGCAATCCCTAAAGTCCTCTTTGAAATAGAAAAACTCTCCTTTCTTGCTCACTTAGTTGTAACTCTTGAAGTCACTTGCATAGTGCCTAGGTGTTTTGTAAATTATAAATACAATTGTTCTGTCAGTGTTAACTATCCTGGAAATGAACATTAATTGGAAACTTTGCCATTGGAAGATAAGTGGGTCTGTGGAAAGGTTAGAATGTTGAAATTCAAGTTTAGGAGGGAAAGGGGGAGGAAGTAACAGCTGTGGGAGCTGGTAAACTAGGCAGTGTGCTCCTGGCTTGTGCAGGGTGCCTCCTTCAGCTTTGCAATGAGAAGGGCAGTAGTTCCTGGATGACACTGAGGCTAATCCATACTTTTGCAGAGAAATTTTAATAAACTTTCAGTGGTTCCAATGATTCTTGAGACTGTATATTTCCCTCCCTTGAGTTGCAATTCAATATTTATCTCAGCTGTTTGCCAAGAACATTTGTCATCTCTTGTCATAATAGATGCTGTTTCTTTAAAAAAAATTATCCTTATTTCACAGATAGGGAAAGTTGAGTCTAGGGAGGTTAAATAACTTCCCCTGTGTCACAGTCCAAGTAAGTCAGTCCAAGATTTCAGCTGGGAATCAAATCCACATTTGTTAGGCTTCAAATGCTCCCCTGTGGCCTCCTCCTATCCTGGAAGTTAAGCCACACACACTTTTTTGGGAAACCTGATTTTGGCTCAGCATTGTCCTTGCCTCCTACTCATGTTTAGACATCATTAAAATGAGTAAAGGCGCTTGGTCGGTCACGCTTGTGACTGTCTCCCTCAGCCCCAGCAATGGAAATGCTGGTCGAGCTCATTGTATCAGCTCCAGATGGATCCCAGGTTCGGGCAGGGAAATGATTGAAAAACTGGAAGAAAAAGGTAGAAGAGTTGCATTATAAAAGGTAATGGTTAAAATTATGAAACCAGCCCTCAGATAAAAGACAGATTCCATGGGACCTTCCTCATTGAGAAGCTGTTGATGTTCCTCAGCAGGGGTGCTCTTTCAAGTTTTTCCATATTAACATTTGCCTCATTAATCTTGCATTTTACAGCAATATGACATTACTCTATCAGACCCGAATCAGCCACTGCTCCTCAGTTGTTGAAAAGTCGGACAAGTGACAGTGCTGAGCCTCCAATTGCCCACCTGATACCAGAGCTCTGTTTTCTAACAGGTAATGTTCTTGTTTTCTGACCTGCTCAGCTCCTGGGCACAAGAGGTGCTTAGCAGTGGATGGTGCTCCTCAAGTTAGCTAGAGCCAGAGCATTAAACTAACTCAGGGCAGACGGCACTGCAGGTGATCTCTCCACTCAAGGACTCTGTAAAGGCCAGTAGAAGCAGAAGGAGAGCATATCCTTGGGAATCTGCTTGGCACATTAGCAGCTGTCTATTTCTTTTATCCATTTATTGCTTTGATGTAAAACAGGCCCCCAAATATTTTTCTCAAACCAAGGTCTCATTCGACCTGTTAAACTTCCCTAGTACATCAGACACGATATGACTGATTTTCTTCATGCATATTATTAACCTCATTAGCACGGTACAAAAATGGTCTTCTTTAGCATGAGCATCCAGGAGGTGGTCCTCGCTGTGCAGCAGAACTGCATCCAGAGCATTTTCCATAGTGTGCATTAGATTATAGGGTGGGACTCAGAGACTCTTCACAGGTTTGCACTGCTGGAATCAGCTAGGATGCCCGTATGCTCACATGTACTTAGAAAACTTAGGCGCTCAATCCCTGTGGAGAGCAGTGCCCAGTGCTAATGGTGTGCTAAGGTTGGCATCTATGGGACACAGGACAACCTCCAGCCACCCAGGTCTGCTAAGACCTGAAACGGGGCAGGTGTGGCTGAGTATCTGAAGGTGTAGACCTTGGTCTTCAAAAACAGTGTGAAGAAAATAGGAAACTCTCTCAATAAGTTTTTTTTTTTTTTTTTTAATATTGATTGCATGTGGAAATGATAGTATTTTGGATATATTGGTTGAAATAATAAGTGCTATTTAAAATGATTCACCTATTTCTTTTTTGCTGTTTAAAACGTGGCTACAAAACATTTAAAATGACATTTGTGACTTGCACAGACACGGTAACGCTGATTGACTTTAAGTGAAGGCCTTAAACTGTGTGGGAGCTGGGCAGGAGTGACATGGCAGGCTGCTCATTTTCTCACTCTGATTTGATCCATTTACCATGGCTGATGGACCAGGCAACCTCGGATTTCCAGCTGATGAAGACTCTGGCCCAAAGGACACGCCTTATGCCCTTGGACAGGCTGCAGCCCCTGGACAGGCTTGCCTACGACATCCAGAGGTACGGGGTGGGTGGCTGTGGCAGTGCAAGGCCTGGGTGTCCCCTGTTATCCCTCCCTCCTTGCTGTGACCCTGGGCAGGCACCTGAGTCTTGCGACTCCTCCAGAGGCTGCTGGGCTAGTGGGCGGAAGGGACGCGGGATGCACCACTTCATCTGTTTTCTAATTGAGGTTCTGGATGGAATTTTGAATGAAGAAAATATTTGTAATTTTTTAAAAAGTTACTTGACTTCCTCAGGCTCCCAGGATTCAGGTCCAGTAACACTCAGATCATGGAACAGGGTCCACAGTGCACTGAACCCTGGAGAACCCAGGCCCAGTAACACTCGTCCTCAGCCATCCACTAGAGAACCCCATCTGTCATCTCCAAACTTGGGAACCCCTTCTGCCCTGTGGTCTGGCCAATCTGTTTCTCAGATGGCCTTCTACCGTCACTACGGCAGTCTTTCCCCTGTGAGGGGAGAGTGGGGCTTCTCCTTGGTTCTCTCTTCTGCCCTCCTAAAACCGCAGTCAAGCCCTGCAGCTGTCAGCCCTTTGTGTCTACTGGGCACTTGATATGTCTTGAGTGCTCCACTTTGAAATAATACTTTGGACATTTTGGGTTAAGTAATGCATATTATGTAAAATAATTTCACTTGTTTTTTAATGTGGCTTTTAGGATATTTAAAAGTGCCTTTGTGGCTTGCATTATACTTCTTTTGGACAGTGTAGTTATAGAATACTCTTTTTCCTTTAAAAATTAAAAAAAAAAAAGCTCATAGAGCAATTTGGAAATTTACACAAGTAAAAAAGAAGTATGTATGTGTATAGTAGTAAATATATGCTTAATAAATGAATGTATCATAAATTAATGGCATATATTCTTTCAGATATTTTCAAATGAATATCATTTTTTAGGAAAGTGACACAGCAATGTATATCTTGTTTTGTATGTTGATTTTATTTAAAGGTTTTTCACCTTTCCATATGATAAATGTGTGTCTTCATCACCAAGTAGTGGGCTCGTTTTCCATTTCACGGGTGCTTGTGTCTGCACATCACCCAGACTTATGCCTCCCTGAGAGAAGTTTCTCGCCTCCCCTGACACCAGGCTGTGGATTATTAATCTTCCCGACCCAGCTCCTTGCCACCTTTCAGTAACTCCACTCGGCTCACCCAGTTTCCTGCCCATCTCATCTTGGGCAGACAGAATCTGAAGCAAAATAATTTATTCAAAGTATTCAAAGTGATCCGACCATACTTAACATGGATAGGTGGAAATAAGGAGCTTTGCGGAGAGATGGCACTAACGTGGCACTTCCGTGAGAGGACAGAGAAGCAGATCCCACCCGTCTCCTCCTGGAGGACCTGTTTCTGTTTGCCAGGCCCTGGGCCAGAGGTGGAGAGGACCATGCAGCATGATTCAGGGAGACAAACGTGAATAGGATTACAGCTTAAGTTACAAAGTAAGGTGCTGCACAAATAGAAAGTACTGTAATTAATGCTAACATTAATACTCTCCTCACCGTTTGCCTGTTACTCTGCTAATCCTATGAATCCTCCTGCAGCTTAAGTCCTTACTTCCCTCTGTCATCCTCCATCTGCTCCCAAGCCAGCAAATTCTGATATGCCCAGAAGGCATCTTCACATCCAGGGCCTCCAAAATCATCTCTTTCTCAACATGCTTGCTAATGGGGGTGAAGGAATCTCTCCTTAGTTAAGAATTTAGCACGTGGCAGGCACTGTGTTGAGTGATTTCTGCACATTTCACATTTAATCTTTAAATACACGCTGTGAAGCATCTACTTTTATTATCCCTACATCGACCACTACAAATACCAAACAAGACTTAAAAAGATTATACAGGGGTGCCCACAAATTATTAAATGTTGGAGCTGGACTCACCTGGCTGGCTCTAAGGTCAAGAATCCTAAAGAAACGGAAAAATGAGCCTCTGAATTAGTCAGTAGGTTATCATTATATCTCTAAGATTAAGTTCTTTAGAAAATAATCACTTTAATGATTTGAAGCTCAAATCTATCTACAGAAACAAGGAAGATCATTTTGAACTAGAGACCTGGGCGCTGCATTTTGGATGCCAGACCTCTCTAACTGGCCTTGTTGTGCCTTTGGAAAGAATATTAATGCAGGACCGCATAGTAAGTGCTGTAGTTTTATTTTAATGTACTTACTTGAATATGTGTAAGCATGCATATGTGTATTTACAGAGTGACTAGTGGGCTCATTAAACACCTCTGGTTTTGCCATAGCCATGTGCCTGCTCTCCCTTCGTGCTGAGGTCCCTCTGATGTCCTTTTCACCCGAGTATATGTGCCTGGGCTTAGTGGCACCCAGCAGACACGATTTAGGCTCAACACTGTGGTATGGTTCTGTATTTCAGGATGTGCCAGCCATTACAGTGAAGGCATGCCCACCTGTTATTAGGTTTTATACTACTCTTGTGTCATTAAATGCTGAAAGCCATAGACTTGAGAAAATTCAGCTGTAGTTCTTGCTCTAGCTGCTATTTCTACTGTATCTGTTGATCCCGGGTTTCAGTTGAAGAGACAAGCCTATTTCATTCAAAAAATTGTGCATTGTCTTCTACTTTTCCTTTCTGTTTTGCCCATTTTAAAAATCAATGGCATTTCATTTCATTTTTAAAAGTCCTCTTCTTGTCTTTATTTGATACAACAAACAATAAAGCTACATTAATATAATTGAATGACAAATGTTTCATATTGGTGGAACGAGGATTCTTTTAATCATTTCTTTTTGCTGATATTTCTGAATAGCCAATAACTTTATTGGAGAAGCTGAAGAAAAACTACTTAAAAAAATAATAATTAATTTTTATTTTTAAAGAGGCTTTAGATTAAAGAAATGTTACACAAAAATTATAAGGTATTTCCATATGCCCCACTTCCCCCACACACACTTTCCCACATTAACAATATCCCTCATTAGTGTGGTACATTTGTTACAAGTTATAAACACATATTGAAGCATTGCCACTAACCATGGACTACAGTTTACATTACAGTTTACACATTGTCCCACACAATTTTGTAAGTTATAACAAAATATACAATGGCTTGTATCCATCACTGCAATGTTATGCAGGATGAATCCAATGTCCCAAAAATGCCCCCATATGACACCTATTCTTCCCTCTCCCTAACATGCTTACAGTTGCAGACACTCTCTGTTTCTTGGCATGGGTGTTGTCCATCATCAACTCCTTGTTTGTTGTGCTGGGTGAGTCTGATGAACTGGAGAGTAGGTGTTGGCTGCAACTCAGCTGAAATTTAGGGCTCAACTGGCACATGGACAGACCACAGATTTAAGTCTCTGGGACAAATATTTATCAGTATAGTGCTAATTATGGGCTCAAATAAAAGGGGCAGAAGAACCATGTGTAGGGAACCTATAAATGAGTCTAAATCAGTTACACTGGGGAGCATAAATTCCAAAGTGAGGCCCACTGGCAGGATACAGAATTCCTGAACTGTCAGCCCTGCCTATAGTGTCTGGATGTCTCTAGAGCCCTCAGGAACCCCACTGTTTGAGGCACAGTTTACTGTGGCTGTTAACAAGATCCTGCTGAGATGTGCATAAGCATAAACCTCTGGAATGACCTCCTGACTCACTTTGAAATCTCTTAGACATAAAAACTCATTTGTATTTACCATTTCCCCCTTTTGGTTGAAAGTAGTTGAAAAACTTCTTAAAAAAAAAAAAAAAAAAAAACTTTTTGAAGTCCTGAATAAAGCTGGGCATTTTAGGCCTTTGTCAGGGAAGCTCCATTTCAGTCCAGCATGTGAAGTGGGACTGAAAGCAATTAAGAGGATCTGTTTGAATCCTATCCACAAACAGCATCATGTGGAAATGGGTTTCTGTTTCTCTGTAGAAGAGACCTAATGGCAAGGCCGGGCCCTGGAGCCGGTGGACAGCTTGGCTCCATGTCGTCGGCGTCTTGACCACGTCTCCTTGAAGTTGGGCTCTGGGAACCGGGTGACCAGGGGTTCCCAGGCTTGGCATGCTGTCTGGGGCCCTTCCCACCCTGAAAGGTAGAAGTGCAGCTGGGAGGGCATGGCCTTTCTCATCCTGGTGCTTGGCTCCAGGCCAGATCACTAGCTTCCCTTCAACCTTTATTTAAGCCAATTTAAGTTTTATATCTTTGTTACAATAATAAATATTCCTGACTAATACAAATATAAGTAATAAACAAAGTAAAATTTTGAAAAAATAAAATATATTGTTTGCTGCAATCGTTATAAGAAAAAAATGTGGGTGAGTTTCTGAGAGAAGCAGCAGCTATGGAGATTGAAAAACATTCATTTAATATCTGAAGATATCAGACACTTAAATATACTCCATGGAAATGTTAAACATAATGTGAGAGCCTAAAATGAGCTTACAAACTTTGTCTTATTCTTTTTTTTTCTTTTTTTGGTGTACAGTTTTTACCAGGAGGTCCCGGGGATCGAACCTGGGTCCTCCCATATGGTAGATGGGTGACCAACCACTTGAGCCACATGCATTTCCCACCTTATTCTTGATGAATAAACAACAAATTATCTTGTTTTATCAAGTACTGATCTTATCAAGACCAACATAGACTAATGCAAAATGTATTTGTTATAAAAGTCAAAAGCCTCCTTACCAAAACCATTTTGGCTTTCTGAAAGGAAAACTGTAAAAGCATATGCATGAAACCAGGAAAACACTGGATCTGGAAAAAAAAAAAAAAGATCTACAAAATGAACTTGTGAATATTCATTTTGGGATGGTAGAAGAATGGAAAAAAAAACAAGTCCTCTAGGGAGATATATAAAGAACCATTTTGCATCATAGATAGACCAAAGGATTGAGGAACTTGACTTTGCTTACCACACTCCTACAAACCACTGTGTGTTTCTATAATATTGAATTTTACTTAACTTTAAACTGATCTCATATTTATTTGCTGATATACTGACCTGTGAGAACCTAA
The DNA here is from genome assembly GCA_026826555.1 of Tolypeutes matacus. Taxonomy (NCBI): domain Eukaryota; kingdom Metazoa; phylum Chordata; class Mammalia; order Cingulata; family Chlamyphoridae; genus Tolypeutes; species Tolypeutes matacus. The sequence continues at coordinate 40,918 of JAKSZT010054097.1, read as the reverse complement.
TTAAGCACTAACACAATTAAGTCATATTTTATGCCATATAGTATTATTCAGCATATTAAGTCATCCTTTCCCTATATATTTATAATGGTCACTGCTTCCCCTGATGTTTTAGTTTCTAAGGTGGCTCAAAGTAAATATCAGGAAACGGGTCATGTTGAACAATGGGAATTTATTCAGTCACAGTTTTGAGCTAAGGAAACCCTCCAAATCAAGACATCCTCAAGGCAATGCTCTCTGCCACAAGATGGAATTCCAATGATCCTTGGTTCTTCTGTGATATGGCAAGACAAATGGCAGCATCTGCTGGTCTCTCTCTTCTTCTGAGTTTCATTGCTTTCAGATCCTTGCTTCTGTGGCTTTCTCTCTCTTTGTCTGAATTTCATTCTCTTATAAAGGAATTCAGTATTAGGATTAAGAAACACCCTGGCTAAGGAGAGCCATATTTTAACTGATGGAACCTCATCAAAGAACCTATTTATAAAAGAACTCTACCCACATAACTGGATTAGATTTAAGCAGATGTTTTCTCTGGGTTACATGCAGCTTGAAATCACCACCCTCCACCTTGTAGAGCCCCAAAAGGCATGTTCTTTCCATATGCAAAATAAATTCTTTCCATGACAACATCCCAAAAACCTCAAGTCTTTTCAGAAGCAATGCTTAGTACAAAGACTCTCCTGAGGCAGAATTCCCCTCTGTCTATGGACCTCTGAAACCTAGAGCACAAATTATCTTCTAAAAATATGCAAAGGAAGGACAGGTATATGATAAACATTTCTATTCCAGAAGAGAGAAATTAGAAGGAAAACATAGATTATGAGTTCTAAATGATAGAAAATGTGCAGGGCTTACTTCAAAGTCTGAGAGTCATCTATGGAATGACATTTTGTTCTCTAGATCTGATGGACTGGCATCCCCACCCCTTGCATTTGCTTGCCTTGCAGCCATGCTTTACTTGAACATTGGAGGGAAGGTTCCACCCTCTCCAAACATCAGGGTGGGGCCCACACACTCCACATTCCCTGGGGCACAAGATCCACCTGCTCTGAGACCTTGAATGGTGACCAGGCTCTCCACAATCTACTCTCTCTGGACACTGGGGTGGCAGCACTCTTCATAAATAAAGAGGAGGAAGACTTTCCTTCTCCAAGCATCGAGGTAGACTAACCTGTTCCATACACATGGGTGGACCCGCTCTCATAGCCCAAGAAGATGTCTTTAGTCCAGTCCTCAGCTTCCATTTTTCTGTCCATGAAGTGAGTTTTCCTTCAATCTTTTCCTTTTCTGTCACTTTTCATACAGGCTGGTAGTGGTTCCATTCATACAGATCTCATTAAAAAAGTGTTGGTTTTGTATATAGTACATAGGATCCCAAACCATTACACTGTAGTGCTATCCACAGATCCTTCCTGGATAACTGCACCTCTGAGCCTGACTTGCATGGAACTTTCTGACTAGTTCCATGCCAGTTAAGCCCTCACATCAAGCACTATTCTCTGGAGTTCCAGTCTGTGAGGCTGCTGAAGTGCAATATACCAGATATGGGTTGGTTCATACAGTGGGGACTTATTAGGCTGCAAGCTTGCAGTTTCAAGGCTGAGAAAAATGTCCAAATCAAGGCATTATCAGGCAACACTTTTGACCCAAAGACCAGCTCCCAGAAATCTGGGATACTTTTCTCACATTTCAGGGCACAAGATGGCATTTTCTAGCTTCTCCCATCTTTTCCAGGTTTCATTGCCTTCAGTTACTGGTCCTCTTGTTTTCTCTATCCTTCTGTGGCTTAATCTTTCTCTCTCCTTCCTTATTCATTCCATTTATAAAGAACTCCTGCATGCATATAATAACCTACCCTGGGCCACACCGTGCTGAAGTAACCTAATCAAAACATCCCACACACAAGAGGTTTACACCCACATGAATGATTAACTCTAAGAACATTATTTTCTGAGGTCCATCCAGCTTCAAACTGTCACACCTGGGACTCCCTTTCTGGAAACTCAGAATTTTCTGAAAAATCAATATCTGATTTCTTTATGCTCAGGAGTTCAATTCCCAGCTTTATCCTTTCCTCTCACATTTTACTGTAAACTGCATGTAGATACCAGGCTGCACTTTCTACATTTAGATGGGAAATCTCAGCAAAATATCCAAGTTCATCAATCTCAAGCTTTACCTTCCATCTGACATCAGAATACAAATTTGCCAAATTCGCCAAATTCTGTGCCACTCTTAGACAAGGATTGCATTTTCCCCATTTTCCAATAACACATTCATCATTTCCATCTAAGGACTTATAAGAAGTAATTTTAGCATCCATAATTCTATAAACAGTGACTTCAAAGTAATCTAGGCCTGTCCTATCAAGCACCTCACAAATCTTGCAGCATCTACCCATTACCCAATTCCAAATCCATTTCTCCATTTGCTGTATTTTCAATCACAGCAACCCACTCCCAGTACCAAAATCTGCTTTAGTTTCCTTGCCGGCTCAAAGTAAATACCAGGAAAAAGGGTTAGGTTAAACAGTGGGAATTTATTCACTCATGGTTTTGAGGCTGGGAAAATGTCCAAATCACGGCATCATCAAGGTAATGCTTTCTTCTCAAAGACTGGCTGTTGGTGATCCTTGGCTCCTCTATCACGTGGCAAGGCGTATGGCTTCAAATGTTGTTTTCCCCCCTCTCTTCCAGGTTTTATTGATTTCACTTCTTGCTTCCATGGCTTTCTCTATATATATATCTGAATTTCATTCTCTTATAAATGGATCCAGTAATAAGATTAATATCCATCAAGTTTGCATTAGGACATACCTTAACTGAATTAACCTCATCAAAAGGTCCTATTTACAATCTGTTTACAGCCACAAGAATGGAATATATTTAATAATATGTTTTTCTGGGGTACATACAATTTCAAGCCACTACTTACCTAAAAAAATAAATCACTATTTTATTCATTCTTTCAAAAAAGTATATTTACCATCCACTACGTGACAAATAATGGGCTAGGAAGTGGAAAAACTGCAGAAAAGAGGACAAAATCCTTTTGACATAGAGTAGAAAGTGGGATACAACAAAATATGTGATTTAATGGTAGGAAGTACAACATGCTATAAGGATCCAAAGGAATGGGAACTTATGTAATCCAATATCAAGTCTGAAAGGGCTTATGTAACAAAGTACCTATTAAGCAAAATGCTAAAGGTAAATAGAATTTCCCCAAATGAAAGTTATTTAGAAGGATATTTAAAATTATAAAGGATGACTTTTATTGGTCATTAATTATGTTCCAGTGACTCTACAAAGTCCTTTAAAAGTATAATCTTATTTAGTAGTTATTATAGTCTTAGGAGGTATGTATGATTCTATTCAATGCAAAATGAAAGGAGGAAGATAGGATGATTTTCCTAATGATTAAATTATTCAACAATTAAACAACCTGCTCTTAGAAATAGTGAGTTCCCATTTTCTGAAAGTAATCAAGCAATCGTTAAATAAACTCAGAGCCAAAACAAGACAAGAGTGATTGAAGCACTGGATGGAGGATTGTACTTTACCAGATATTTCTAAGGGCCCTTCCAATCCTCAGATTTTCTGACACTGAAACTGCACCTTAGAAGGTTTATATAGCAATATATTTGTTATGATAATGTACTTGGATGATGACTAATATTGTTACAATGTGCTAAGATCTGATTAATCTGAACAATAATAACATATTTTGGCAACAAAAAAGAATGCTGAATTTCTAAACATTTGTTATATCACAAGTAATTTTGTAATGATTTTGACCCCTGGAGCCCATATGGTTATAATATATATCCATATATTCATCATGTAAATATTCAGAAATATGTTTATTGATTGATAGCTCATTCATTTGGATTTTAGTAGCAGCAGTAATGAAAAGAATAATGTTCTATATTACAGTCCCACATACTTGTCTCAACAATAATATTTTCATGTTCCTCTTTGTCTAATCATAAACTAACTAAAAATTAAACTGAATTGGAAAGTCAAACCCAATGCTCCCCAATTTAAAAAGCCAAGAAATTTGTACATATACTTAAGTAATTTAAATTTATTTACCATGAAAAATGTTAAAATAGTGTGCTTATTTGGAGCCTTTATTTAAAAAGAAAGGGTGTAAGTTTCCAATATAAACTTATTGTATTATTTGCTTTTACTCAAGGGGAAGAACATGAATGGATAGATTTTAAATTTCTCTATTCAGGGATTTGAAAATACTTATAGAAAGCTTTTAAATTAGAATGTTGTTGGCAGAAAACCTAGAATATATCACTATATGCTTATAGACCAAACCCAACAAAATGACTAATAAAAAAAACAGCAACAAAAACTTTAAAGGAAGAGATAATCAGTCACAACACACTAAGTATCTATCTCAGTCTTTGTGATAATTAGCCAGTTATAAGACTATATAATTTACTGATACTCTTACTCTGTTAGTTGACAGACCAAGAGAGGCAGAACTTGAATATATGATTCAAGAAAAGATATATATCTTCAAGAAAATATATCTTGAATATATGATTCAAGAAAAGATATCTCTAGATATCTTTTTACCATATTTCATCAGTTCAAAAATTATTACTGTAGTTTTTTTCACATTTTAAAAACTCTGAATCAAGCCATATTTCTTACAATTGATTTTATCAAAATAATTGTGCCATTACTTTTGGTAGCATTTTTCTTTCTTAGTGGTATTGAAAACATGGACAGATGCCATACACAACAACTTTGATTTAGTAAAAATATCATCCTGATTTATGCTTTACCTACTTGATTTCTCCTTTATTCTGAATTTTAGAAATTCTCTCATAGCATCTTTCTTTCCTTTCACATTTTGTTTGTATCATGTCTCCATACATTACCTACATAATGGAAGCGCCCTCACAATTTCTTTCCCTGACTCTGAGACCTTGGGCTAGCAGAAACACAGTGCAAAAATAACCTCAAATCTTAAACCATGACATGAAAGGCTACCTGCCCCAAACCTGCATTGCAATGTTGCATGAGTCAAACATGAGCTGTGATTTTCTTATCCACATTGATTTAGGGGGGTTATTTGTTACCACAGGCCAACCCTTCAGTCAGAGAGTAGAGACTGGAATATGTTTTGGTTTTCACCACAGCTCTTTCCATCTTATTCTGCACTAGTATATATCATGTGGGATAATTTTCAAATAAAATATGTCCTTTAATTAGAGAAAATATGGTGACACAAATATATGGTCTTTAAAGTTTATAGATAAAGAATTAATTCTCCAAAGTGTTTTAAATACTCTTAAATAATCTTGTTTATTGATACTATAAAATCTTTCTTAAAAATTGTGACTAACCCAATGGTACTTTCTACATCTCTTTTTTATCTATGAATTGTTTACTTTGTGTATGTCTTAGCTGTTTTTTTTTAAATGCATTATCTTGTTTTGAGAGTTATATTTCTAATGCAAACTTCTTTGCAGAATTTTGCCTTCACCCAATTTTCTTCTATTCCCCAACATACTTATACAAGCCACTTGCTATCACAATAAGAGATTTTATTCTGAATACTCTTTCAGAGCAAATACATTTGGTTGAATTCTGGATTTACCTCAGATCAAAGTAGTAGCAATTTTGAGTCATTTTCTTGACTGACACAGAAAGTCAAGCTGAGTAGGTGGATGAGTTCTTAGAAATCTTGTAGTTTAATCAGTACATTTGACTGTTCCAAAAATTGAGAGAGAAAAAAGTTAGTTTTCCAATTCATACAGAAAATTATATTTGTGAAATTCTCTCAATTATTTGCAAAGCACATAAGGACATCACATGACTAAACATTGTTTCATGGTTTCCCTCTATAGGTCTCTTGTATAGGGAAAGAGGGCCAGATGTGCTAGCCACCCTATATAAGCTCTTAGTCTCATAATTTTGGGGTTCCTTTCTTGTGTTTTAATCCTACTGTACACACAGGTGAATATATTGTCTCCATTGTGGAAATTGGCACATGGAGAACTGACTCTTAAGATGCTCTGTGAGTTCTCTGAGACAGATACTTCATTTTTCCTGGCAGAATATCTATATTTTTATAAAGCATAATACCTACTCAGTTCAATAGGTAAAGAAAAGGAAATAAAATGCATATAGATTAGAAAGGACAAATTATAACTGTTTTTACTCACAGACAACATGATTACCTATGGAGAATATTCTAAAAATCTACAAAGAAATCTGCTAGAACTAAAAAGTGAGTTTAGCAATGTCACAGGATAAAAGAACAATGTACAAAAAGTTTTTCTATGTACTAGCAATGAACAATAAGAAATTGAAATAAAATAATAACATTTACAATAGTGTCAAAACTGAATTATTTAGGTACATAAAATGTGACATGTGTACCCTGAAATCTAAAACATATTGCTAAGAAAATATGAATAAATGGACAAAGATGAGAAGAACTTATTTAAATTCAATATTTACTATAAAGCTACTGTATCAAAACAGTATCGAAGTAATAATATTCATATAATCCCATGGAACAAAAAAGAGAGACCAGAAATAGAACTGTTTATACATGGTTAATTTTTTCAATAAAAGGGTAAAAGGAATTCAATGGAGACTAGATAGGCTATTCAATAAACAGGGCTTGAAAAATTGGTCATCTATATGTAAAGAATAACCTTCAACCTTTACCTCATGGGGTACACAAAAAATGAACAGAAAATGGATCCTTCAACTAAATCTAAACTAAACTATAATACTTCTGGAGAAAGCTAGGAAATAAATCTCTGATTAGGGGTAGGCAAAGAATTTTTAGGTAGGAGACAATAGACACTACTATTAAAGAGAAATTGATAAAGTGTATTTATTAAAATTTAGTGCAATTCATCAAATTCTACCTTTTGAAAGACATCTTTAAGAAAGTAAAAAGGAAGCCACATATTAAGAGAAAAGATTAAAAATACATATGTTTGATGAAAAACTTTTTTCCTGAACATGGTTGGCTTAAACAATAAGAATGTTCTGTTTCACATTTTTGGAGCCTAGCAGTCAAACTCAGTGTGTCAACAGAATCATGCTTTCTCTGAAGTATGTACCATTCTAATTGTGGCTTGCAGACATAACTCAATTTCTTTTTTTTATTTTTTATTTCTATATATTTTTTATTTTTTTCTGAAAGATACTTACATTACATAAAATGTTACATAAAAACATATAAGGGATTCCCATATGCCTCACTCCCCCCAGCTCCCACTTTTCCCACATTAACAACTTCTTTCATTAGTGTGGCACATTGATTGGAATTGGTGAACACATTTTGGAGCATTGCTCTAAGGATGGATTATAGTTTACATTGTAGTTTACACTCTCTCCCACTCAATTCTGTATGTTATGGCAGGATATATATTGACCTGTATCTGTCATTGCCACATCATTAAAGACAATTCCAAGTCCTGAAAATGCCCCCACATTATACCTCTTTTTCCTTCTCCCTGCCTTCAGCAACTCCAGTGGCCACTGTCTCCACATCAATGAGATAATTTCTTCCATTGCTAGAATCACAATAGGTCTATAGTATAATACCAGTAAGTTCACTGTAGTCTGTATTTTATTCCCCAATCCTGAGGATTCTGGGATGATGATGCCCACTCCATCTCTAATTGAGAGGGGGATTCGATCCCATATGGCTGATGGTGGGACTTTCTTGCTTGCTGTTGTAGACTTTTGGTATGGTGGTTATCCATCCTCACCTCCTTGCATAACTCAGTTTCTATCTCTGTCACATGGTCACCTGTTTCCTTCCATCTCCTATTCCTGACTGTGTCCAAATTTCCTCTGATTATAAGGACTAAAGTTATGTTGGAATATCATGATTCATTTTGGTCTCACCTTAACTAACAGGATCTTTGAAGATCCTATTTACAAATGATATCATATCTACAAGACCAGGAGTTAGGACTTGAACATGTCATTGTGGGAGCATGACTCAATCCAAAACAAAGTCAAAAAAATTTACAAAACTAAAATGAGAAAAAGAGCCTAATTAAAAAGATGTGTAAAAAAGTTGAACAGTTATCCAAAACAGAGAGATGAATTGGAAATAAACACATAAATAAATAATTGACATCATTAATTATAAGGGAAATTCAAATTAAAACCACAAGGTATGACTATGCACCTACTTTGATGGCTAAATGCAGATAAGTTTGAAAGAGCTAAGAGCTAACAAAGATATGGAGCAACTGGAACTCTCAGACAATGTTGATGAAAATGTAAATTGATTATAATTGCTTTGGAAAATAATTTGATAGTGTCTTATAAAGTTAATCAGAACTTATGATTCCCAAATGCCACTCCTAGGTATTTATACAAGAGAAATGAAAATAGATTTCCATATAAAGGCATGCACACAAATGTTCATAACAACTTTATTCATAATAATCTAAAATTGGAAATCCACATCTATATCAATGATTTCCAAATATTTTCTCCCATTCTGTAGGCTTTTTAAAAAACTTTCATGGTAATGTCCTTTCTTCCCATAAGTTTTTAATTTTAATGAAGGTCCATTTATCTATCTTTTCCTTTGTTGCTCATACTTTGATGTGAAGTCTAGGAAACCATTTATAACACAAAGTCCTGAGGATGCTTCTTGATGTCTTTTTCTAAGAATTGCATAGTTGCATTTCTTGTATTTATGCCTTTTACTCTGTTTGAATAATTTTTGTATACAGTGTAAGGTAAGGGTTTACGTTCATTCTTTTGTATATGGGCATCCAATTTTCCCAGCACCATTTTTTGAGGAGAGGATTTCCCATTAAGTGGAATTGACACCCTCTACAATCAGTATAGATGTGAGGTTTTATTTCTGAATTCTCAGTTTGATTTCATTGGTTTATATGTCTTTCTAAGTGCTGTACTGCTTTGTTTTGATTACTGTATCTTTGAAATAAGTTTTAAAACTGGGAAGTGTGAGTCCTCCAATTTCATTCATCTTTGTCAAGAAGGTTTTGGCTGTTCAGGGTCTCTCACCTTTCTATATAAATTTGATGATTGGCTTTATCATTTCTGCAAAGAAGGCTGTGGGAATTTTGATTGAAATTGCATTGAATCTGTAAATCACTTTGGGTATAAGTAACATCTTAACAGTATTTAGACTTCCAATTCATGAACATGGAATGTTCTTTTTATTAGATTCTTCTTTAATTTCTTTTAGCACTCTTTTGTAGTTTTCCATATATAAGTCCTTTACATCCTTGGTTAAATTTATTCCTAGATATTTGATTCTTTTATTTGGTATTGCAAATG
>JAKSZT010054097.1:0-10424 GCA_026826555.1 Tolypeutes matacus | reverse complement strand
CCAGCCAGGGCTCAGGACAGGTTTTTGGAATAAAAGAATGGAAAAAATCAGTAAATAAATATCACTTGATCGTCACGGATTTTTTAAAAGAGTCAGGAATTAGAAGAGGCCAGTTCGTTAGGAAGCATCGGTTTGTTCGCTCCTACTTCCTGTAGGTAAAATGTAACTTTAACCACCTTTACGTTGGTGCTGACATAGGAACAGAGCGTGGTCCCTCCCAGGGATGAAACCTTCCATGGAGAGGATCTGTCACTCCAGAGAAGCCGAGGGGGGCTGCAGCAGGCCGCGCTCATCTCCTCCTCTTCCAGGAGAAAGGCAGGAAAGCCATGGGCTCTCGGGCTTCCTGCGGGGCGAGGCAGGAGGAAGCTTGAGAAGAACAAAAGATCATGGGGTGGGGGGGGTTGAGCAGGGGCGGCAGCAGACGGTCTCGGCCAGGACCTTTGCCTCCACTGTCCCAGATGCTTTGCCCACACTGGTGGGTGGGGTGCAGGGTGAAGCCTAGGGCAAACACTAAAGTCAATAAAAAGGTGAGAATAGCAATATTTCCTCTTCTTTGCCAGTGGGTGGCAGTTCACAGGTTGATGAGGAAAAAAGCAACACGCAGCTGTTAAACCTAGCTCACCTGAGTCTGGAAAATAAAATTGTGTCGCATAGCATTTTAGCAGTCTACCTACTCATCTGCCTCCTCATTCCACTCCATGCCCCCAAACAAGAAGGCGCTTGGCACTTGCTATTCTCTTTTTAAGTGAGAAGCAGTAACAGCCTATTTGAGCATCTGTGCAGTAAAACCTCTCCCCTTTGCTTAGGTACAACTGAAGTAAAATGGACCGTTCATGGGTAGCATAGAATAATTTTAACACACCTAAATTTCTAAACTAATACTGTGCACGTTTCCACAAGAACAAGATGATCTTTAATGATAATGATGCACTTGAAATAGATTAGTTTCGTGTAAGAGGCCATATTAGCATGTTATCAACATCTGGTGGTCACAGGACAAAATGCCAAGGGATCAAAAGGCGCTTTTGGTGAATAAAAATGTTTTGAAGCTACAGATCCTGACTTTCCAAGTTCTTATATTTAACCTTATGTTCTAACATTAAAGTTCCAGATTCAGAGAAATAATCACACAAGTATTTCCTATAAATCTCAGGGTCTCGTAAAAGGATGACAGCCCCAAGAGTTCTCAGAAGAGCATTTCTTGGACAAGTTAAAATGAGATCATACTGGTGTAGGGTGGGCCCTAATTCAGTACAACTGGTATCCTTATAGGGTGAGGACATTTAGACACAGAAAGACAAAAGGGAGGAAGCCATGTGACAACTGAGGCACAGTCACCATCCGAAGCCTAGAGAAAGTAATGGAACAGACTTTTCCTATAGTCTTCAGAAAAGGAATGGCCCTGCTAACACCTTGCTTTAGGATTTCTAGCTTCCAGAACTCTGAGACAATAGATTTCTGTAGCTTTAAGCCAACCAGTTTGTGATATTTTGTTAGGAAAGACCTAGCAAACTAAGACAAAGGACTAGAAAGAAGGATGTTGGGTTTAAAATGGAGAAAAAGCATAAGGGTATTTTGAAAAATATCCTTATCATTTACAATTGGCTGGAAGTCATTTATGTCCAGTTTCCTTTGCCTCAGTTACTCACAGCTGTCCTGCCTGTTTCTTTTTTTTTTCTACTTAGCAATCCCCAGAAACTTAGGTGATCCTTGTCCTGAAAATGTGGCATCTGCCCCCACATTGCATCCAACGACTTGTCCCAAAGTGGAAACTTCTGATTGCTGTCTCCTCAGGTAGGCATCCCTCACAGATGGTGAACATCAGTCCTGGTGGAGTTTCCAACTCTCCTTATTCATTGAGGCTGGACAGATGGAGCCTGAGTGCCTACATTTTGCTGAACAAGATGCATGAACCCAGCAGAGGAGAGGAGGGGATTAAAAACTTTTGAAAAGAACCCAGGGTAACTTGCTTTTCAGATGTAAGCAAAATGACTCTTTTGATCCTTATTATTACTATTTAGCATTGTGGTATTCAGTGTAATAAATAATTATTGGGCATCTATTATGAAAAGAAATAAGCCATGTTTTCTACAGCTGAGGAGAGAAAAACACAGGTAACTTTTACAATACAGCGTGGCATGAGATAAAGGCTATACCAGAGGCATAACAAATGGACTGAAGAAGCAGAAGGAAGTAAATAATTGTAACTTGGGGAGTTGGGGGAAGCACCTTGGAAGAATTGGCAACAAAATATATAGAATTTCATCAGATGGAATCAATAGAGAAAGTCCATTCCAGGACTTGTACGTAATGGTGGCTTGGAAGTGAGGCATTCATCTTGAATTTATGCTTCTTTGTAGCTTTGACATAGAGAAAAACACCACTCAATCTAGGCAATTCAGTGAAAACACCAGTTGAACAAATGATTTGGCAAGAAGATGACAAAATAAACAGCTGGTGTACCAAATTCAGTTCTGTCAGTTCTGTCAAAGCTTATATTACATTTCTATTACACAGACTTGGACAAAATCTACCTCAAAAGGTCTATTGTTTAGAGGAAGAAGAGATTTCCCTTTGCCGAAGTAAAACAAATTGCTTTCTGTTTGTTTTGTATGGGCAGCTTGGGATAGCATAAAAAAGTATTGCAAAGTAGAGAAAGTGCCATTCAGAGATGTTATATGGCTCAACTTTAACTGTTTCCAAAGATGTGGACGGAAAGGGTCAAGATTATCTTTTGCCAGCAGGGTGCACATTGGAGGGGCACTAATGCCAACGTTTACCTGAAAAGATGCTGAAAGAAGCACTGCGTCTTTCAGGGTCCATCTTTTCCAACCAAGCAAAATGTTCAGCATGAACTTTTAAATATACTGACACATCGTGGGTCCCATCTGCTGAAATTTGCAGCAGGAAACCAGCCATGGAGAAAGCTATGAAGGTTTGCAGTCATTAAATGCTGCCAAGAGTGCACATTTTCTTTACGAAAGTAAAGATGATTGACTTGGCAGTTGACAATCAGATGTGATGCAGTTCTTTTTGCAATGCTATCTGAATGATTTGGATGTTGAAATCAAATTTAAGGCATGAGACTATGATGTTTTCAGTGGGCAAACTCTGACTTTTTTTCCCCCAAAAATAATGACTTTAATTAATATCATTTTATAAAAGATTAATTTAATTTATTTATTCTCCCCCCCCATTGTTTGTCCTCGCTGTCTGCTCTCTATGTCCATTCATTGTGCGTTCTCTGTGTTCACTTGTCTTTTCTTTAGGAGGCACTGGGAACAAAACCTCGTACCTCCCATGTGGAAGAGAGGTGCTCAATCACTTGAGCCACCATCACTCCATGCTTTTGTTGTGCTTCTTGTTGTGTTTCCTCTTTGTGCCTCCTTGTTGAATCATCTTGTTGTGTCAGCTCACCACACTGGCCTGACACACCAGTCTGTTGTGCCAGCTTGACGTCTTGCTCATCTTCTCTAGGAGGTACTAGGAATCAGACCCAGGACCTCCCATGTGATAGGCAGGTGCCCAAACACTTGAGCCACATCTGCTTCCCTAACCAATACAATTTTAATCACTACATTGTATTACCTATCATATTTTGACATTCTTTACAAACAGCATAATAAATAAAATTCCAAATGAAATTTGATGACATGATTGAGAGGACATTTTCAATGCTCATGAGCTCAATATATGTATGCAGTATTTTCATTTCTCCACATGGGAGGCTGAGGGAAACAATGAGTGATTATGAGCCCACACTCTGGTAGTATTTCTGGAAATGAAAGCTAATTCATATCAACCAACATTTATTTAGCATCTACTATGAAATTGAGAATATTAAAAAGAATAAAGTTCCTTCTTTCAATACTCGTACAGATCAGTATGTGAGAAAGAGACATGGTCAGACCTATTTAATGAAGTTTGGTAGCTGCAATGATGAAATGATATGCAGAACTATGGGTACATGGATAAGGAGAATGTGATTAGACATGGGGTCAGGAGAAGATTTCTGTGACATGATGCCCAAAGCTGAGCTCTTGCACTCCTGGTTACAGCTGAGTTCATAAATATGTATGAACGTGTTTTGTGATCCTTGCTGCTCTATAAAAATACCATTTGTTAATATAATGAGTAGTGGCAGTATTCTTAGGCTGACCAATAGCTTGCTGTGCAATCTGAGAAAAGACATTTACTCCCTCCGTGCTTTGGTTTCCTTCACACAAAATCAAGGGTTGGCCTAGACACCTTGAAAATGATTTTCATATCTATAATTTGGAATGTCTTCCAAATTTAGTGAACAACTAAAGATAAACAAAATACTGTCTCCAGTCCTCAAGGAATTCCTAGTTTATTAAAGGAAAACTATTGTGATGAGAGCTAGAGGTCACACTACATGTACTGGGGTCTGTATTGCAGGAGCGACTCCCTGAAATTAAAACTATGGGTGCATATGTAGGAGCAGGACAATTGTCACTCTCAACATAAGAGAGGGCTCTGAATTAATTTCCTATTCCTGCTGTAACAAATTGCTATAAACTTAGTGGATTAACACAATAAATATTTATTATCTTATAGTTCGGTTTGTCAGAAGCCCTAACTAGGTCACTTTGGGCAAAAATCAATGTGTCAACAGAGCCACATCCATCTGGAGGCTTTTTTTCTTGCATTTTCCAGCTTCTTGAAGTTCCCTGCATTCCTTGTCTTATGGCTCCTCCCTCCATCTTCAAAACCCATCGCACCAAACTCTGGTTGGTTCCACTGTCACAATCCTCTCTCCTTCTTGTAAGAGCCCTTATGATTGTGTGGGGCACACCAAGATAACTCAGGATCATCTTCCAATCTCAGGATTGTAAACGTAATATCATCTGCAAAATCCCTTTTGCTATGCAAGGAAACAAACTCACAAGTTCTGGGGATTAGAATGTGAACATCTTAGGGGCCATTATTCAGTCTACCACAGACACAGTGAATGGAGAGGGTGAGACAGGGGTGCTGGACAGGCAGGTGCAGTAAAGGAAAGGATATTTGAGGGAAAGTGGAATCCAGGGAAAGGAATAGTGGTAGGAAAAATAACAAGAGTTTGTGGGACTGCAGAACAGTTATGTATGGTTGAACCTTTTAAAACAAGGTGATAAGAGGCGAGACCACTGTATCAGGCATGGTCCCGGGCAGGGCAATGCTTGCAGGAGTGCTGGAAATTTTGTGCTTTATTTTCTAGGCTAAGTTTAGGGCCACTGAAATACTTTTAAAAAGGGGAATAGCAGGATCCGATTTGAATATAGAATGATGACTTTGGCAGCCCTGGGAGATTTATTGGGCATGGGTAGAGAAAATAATGGTGACAGCACTGAATCAAGGAGAAAGTCATGAGAGCTGGACTTCTGGCAGAAGCAGAGGGGATAGACGGATTACAGGGGAGAAATAAATTGTTAGCAACTGATCATCAATTTGCTGGTGTGGGGAGAGGGAGGAGGTAAATGGATGATTCCAGATTTATGGCCTGGGACACTGTGTGAACTGGCGTGCATTTAATGAGGCAGAGAATATTGGAGGAAGTAGAATGTGGTAATGTTGTTGATGGTGGTGGAAATGGTGGTGGTGTGTGTATATGAGAGACAGAGAGGGAAAGAGAGAGGTGTGTTGTGGTGGTGTGTGGGGAAAGGTGTTCAGACAGGAAAACATCGAGTTTGAGGTTTCTGTGAGACATTTGTTGGAGTTGTTCAAGAAGTAATTTCACATAATTTTCTTTCCTCCCTCCCTCCTTCCCTCCCTCTCTCCCTTCTCCTCTCCCTTCATTCCTTCCCCCCACAAAGATTTTTTAAGTAATTAAATTAGTAGACATGTGCTAAACATCAGTGGCATAGGGGTAAATAGTTAGATGGTGTCCCTGCCTAGTATTCAATGATGCATCTCAAGGGAAAGAATAGGTCAGAAATATAGATTTGCAAGTCTTCATTGTGTATGTGTGTGTGTGTGCATGCACACATTATACATGTACACACATATGCATTCATACACACAAGTATATTTATATATACAGGTATGCACATATATCATGGAAACCATGACTTTCTGTGTGATTCATGAGGGAGATCACACAAAAAAACTATATGAAAAGAGTGGCAAGGGTAGATTCCTGAGGAACAGCAACCTGGAGAAAAAGGAAGATGAATCCAGAATATAGAAGGAGATATGCAAAGAGCTGGAGAACCCCATTAGGGAGTAGAGTCAGGTTAGCTAAGGACTGAAAGAGTCCCATTGGATGTACAATTGATAACTCATTGATGAGCTTTGCTAGAGAGAGTATGGATACCTGATTACCATGATTAGGAGAGGAATCAAATGTGAATAAGTGGAATCAATGAAAGTAGAACCTAGTTTTAAGAAACTTAGCAGCAATGGGAAGAAGTTAGGCAATAACTTGAATATGCACGAGTGTGATTGAGAATGTGTAGGAGTATCTGTGTGTGTCTGTGAGTGTGTGTGAGTTAAGAATGTGGGTGTTTAGAGATATCTGGAAGAATATAAAAATATTAACAGTTATGAGAGTGGGGGTAGCTCAGTGGTTAAGCACCTGCTTCCCATGTATGAGGTCCTGGGTTCTATCTCCGATACCTCCTAAAAAATAATATAATAAAATGAATTTTTAAAATGTTAACAGTTATTATCTCTGGGTAGTGGGAGGTTGGGAGGTTTTTCTCTTTCCTCTCTATATAAATTAGTACTGTGTGAATTAATGACGTTCCGTCATCTGAGTATCACTCAACCAGACAGTATTTCTTAGAAACAGCTCCAGTGAAAAGTTTTCATTAACAGAGTTAAAACTTAATTGTTCAATTAGGATTGTACCTCTAGTTGTTTAAACATGACCTCCTTAGGGGGTAAAAAAAGAAATAACTTATAAGTAAAGGGTAAAACTTGGGCAATAACAAGAGGAGGACACAGATGATTACTAACTAGTACTAGTGCAAACAAAGCTGGTGCAATAGGAATATGAGAAATACAAGAACTATATGCTTTGAGGTGTTTGGTCTGGCACTGAACCTCAGCCTCTATGGCATAGACTGGGCTCCACATAAGAAGACATCCTGCCCCAGGCACAGAATTATAGATTTAGTTTCCCCAGGTGTCTGAACTGTGTCTAATTCATCAGCATTTTGCTCTCCTTTTTATTCTCTCCACATCATTGGCTACAGACATCGCATCACAATCAACTACTACTCCCAAACTGTCGCCCCTTCTCGTTGATGTATGTTTTATCTTCCTCTGCTTCTTCCTCTCTTCTGCTACCTTCCTTCCTACATTTTCATCTTTCCATCAAGTCTAGACATATTCACAAAACTCTCCATGCTGTCTGACCCTGGCATAGCCCAGGCTCCATGTTAACTGCGCCTACAAATCAGCCCCATTGATCCATCTCTGGAAGGAAGGCATGGAAAAAAAAGACAAAGTTCATCTAGTAACAAGGAAAAAAGAAATCAGTGGAATAGTTTTATTTCTAACTAATCAAATAACATTTCTCATGGTAAAAATTGTTTCATGTTTTACAAGATGATTTTGAAATTCCTTCTATATCTGTGATATACTGTTATCAGGATCTGTTTTTTTCCATTTTAAAGCTCAAAAAACCAAGACTTTTTAAGCTAATGGAATAGCAGAAAATAGTTTCTGGTTTTCTAATTCTAACTCCAGGGTCCGTTGCTTTTTAAAATAGGATCTTGTTCACCTGAAGAGATGTTAGGAAAATATGCAAATATTGGGAATTAACACACAGACCAACTTAACACTCAGCTGAAGTCAGGTACAAATAATCTTTCCAGAAAAGCTCCCAAGCTCCAATTGTACATTTGGATATATAGTGGGAGATTAAGATTTTATTTCTGAGAAAGAAATAAAGAGAGACAGTGGGTGATTTTTGACGTTTTGGAATATGTGATAGGAAAGCTTTGACATCTGTGACCTCAGTAATTGGGAAGGTTTCACCATGCTGTGATGGGGTAGGGGGGCCAACGGGCAGCCCCCACCAGATAACATGCCAGGATTGATAATTGCGTGATTTGGTGCTCTGTCAAAATGCTCGCGTTAGCTGGGCACAATCTCTCTCTCGCACGGAACAGGGGTTGCACCATCTGCTCACTTTGGAAACATAATCCTGAGCCCAGACCCTGTGCCTGAGCCAGGCCTGGAACTTGCCCTGACATGGAGAGGGTTGGTGTGTGCTGAGATGCTGAGCTCTGGTCCTTGTGTGCACAAAACTTCAGGACTTCAGCAAGTTACTGGTGACCTGCTGCAGCCCTGGGTTCTGCTAAATCACCATCACTGTCCCTACCATCCATTTAGGGATTGCTAGAGCCTTGGTTGACTGCTAATGTTTTGTTAATGTGCCTTCTTCCTGACACATTGGGATCAGAAAGCAGGCTCTTAAATGCCCTTTGTTTCTCTTCAAACAAGGTTCTTGTAAAAATCATCACTCTCACCCAACTAGGCTGGTGTCTCCTCTTGGCAGAGCCAACTGTGACCACAGTCCACTCAGGACTTCTATCAAGCCACTCATACTTGCTGTCAGCTGCAGGGGTCTCAAGTTCAGTGTCAGGAAGAGGATAGGAGGAGGCTCTTGATTAATGTTCAAGGCCTTCAAGTACCCTGTCTTTGTGTCTAAGAAGCACCAGGGAATTGCTGGAACAATGAGGTGGGATCCTTGACTGTAATTAGTTAAGGAGTCAGGCCTGACCAGAAACAGAAAGTTATTGGAATGGAGTGGCCATGTGGACTCTGCAAACACAGCCCTAGGTTCCAATGACAGAGCTATGCCATGTACTGCTGGGCAACTTGGGGAGACTTGCCAAGCTCTCTGAACCTCAATTTTCCCTTAGTGAAAGAACTGTTTTTGATTTGTGGAATAATAAAAGTATTATGAAATTGCTACTCATGATACTTGGCTCCTAACCCAATAAATTCTGGTTTCGTTCTGAGTTCAATCCCTCAGCATCTGAGGATGTCTAGTATGATGGCAATTATAAATTCACTTAGAGGATAAAGTATTCTACTATGTAACATAAATTTATCATGTGCATTTCAGTTATGTGGTGATAATTTCCGAAACTTGGACTATCAAGTAGGAGACAATTATCAGGACAACTAATAAAATGATACCTTATGAGGACTGTGGAAATAAATGAAGAACACCCAAATCAGTGCAAAGTCTATTTATTCAGAGCTTGCTATGTCAAAGGTGTCAGCCACTATCACTTATGTTTGGCAGAGACTCAATGGCAGGCTGAGGGGTTGGAAAGCATCATATTTGAAAAAAGGAAAGACTTCAGGTGTCCCCTGATTGGAGGCAGTGGGCATGGGGAAGCTGGAGGCAGGCTAACTAGAAGTGGGGCATCTTCAGTGAATGAATAGGGAAGCATATTTGGCTTCTCTTGTTGGTCCTAAATTGGAAGAGGAGACAATAAATAGGGAGGCTGTAGGTTAGTAATTAAGTTTTGGGTATTTTGGGGCTATAAATATAGGGAATATGGTTTGACTTCCTGGGAATGGTTGCTGTAGATAGCTGTCACCTCTCTGGACTGATTGCTGAAGGTGGCAGACCAGAATTTCCTTGTCTGGTTATGGCTGATAATGGGTCAGAGTTTTCTGATCTTTGCATATTTGCATATCCAGTCTCTCGGGACAATAGAGTAAAATGCTTATAAAATGGCCAGGAAGATTGAAGACCTGAGATCTTCTTAGAGGCATTCCAGCTTCTATGTTAATGCAGAAATCCTGATTTTAGATTTCTCTACTGATAGCCAAGCAGACTTGAATAGTTCCAATGCCCACCAATTCACTATCTCATAATATAGCTGAATACCTCTATGAATGGCTCAAAACACTTTGATGGCTTCTCAGGGGTGTTGGAAATTTCTTTCTGCAAAGGTTCTGATAATAACATTTTCAGGTTTATAGGTCAGGTGGGCTCTGTCACAAGCACTGCTGTTGTAGTGTGAAAGCAGCCATAGACAATACATAAACCAATGGGTGTGGCTGGGTGACAATAAGAAAACTTTATTTACAAAGTTGGGCAGCTGGCTGGATTTGGCCCAATGGGCATGGTTGAGCCCTGGCTATTGTATTAAATATATTATGTAGGCACATATTGTATTTGTCCTAGCTGCAATTTTGCATTTAAGAAAAATTGAGGCATCCTTGACTATTTTTTCAAGCTCCATGACAATTTTGCTATTCCCCTCAAAAGAATTCAGAAATTTAAGCTCTTCTGTCTTCTTCCAATCCAAGATATGCCACGTTTAGAGATTTTTCAGGTGATGCTGTGATATTCTGATAGCTTTAAACAAGGATTATTATTAACTTTTTAAACTGCATATGGATATCAATTTTAAATATTTTTTAAAGACATTATCCATGGCATGGAGAAG
>JAKSZT010054096.1:55649-93771 GCA_026826555.1 Tolypeutes matacus | reverse complement strand
AAAATACCCTTCCCTGTCTTCCAACAGAACCCTCCCTTTTTTGGGAAGTGTCCCTTCTTCCTGGCTCTGCAGTGGCCCGGGTCTTATCCCTGGGTGGCTAGGGAAATCAGCTCCGTTCCCTGACCAAAATCCCGCCTCCGGTGCTGATTAGCTCGTTTGTTCTGTTCACACAATGTCCAAGGGGCGCCAGGCAGCCAGATCCCCAGAAAATAAAACTTTTTCACCCTGCTCGCGGCTCCAGATGGCCGTTTTATTTTATTTTATTTTTCCTCCCTAACCGCGGGTCTCAGCCGTCTGTGCCAAACATCACCGGGAGCCTTATAACTCACGAATCTCTACTGTTCCATCCAAGCCATTGGCCCGCGCAGATATAAGTCCCAAGCTTCTCACTCCACACGTGCACAGCACAGACCCCTGGGCAGGACCCCGTCCACAATCAGCCTTGCTCTGGGAGCTTGCAGCGTGTGCCTTCCTACACTAACACCATCTTGGCCTCCTCTCCGGTAATGTATTTATATGGTGTGTTTGGCTTAGAGAGAGGCCACATTTGACCAACAACGAGGTTCCTAGGAGACAACTTCTAGTCACTAGTAGTGCTTTTATATGCTGTAATGAATAATCTGAAGAGGAAATGAAGAAAATGTCCATTTGCAATACCAAATAAAAGAATCAAATATCTAGGAATAAATTTAACCAAGGGTGTAAAGGACTTATACATGGAAAACTACAAAATATTGCTGAAAGAAATTAAAGAAGAATCTAATAAAAAGAACATTCCATGTTCATGAATTGGGAGACTAAATACTGTTAAGACGTTACTTATACCCAAAGTGATTTACAGATTCAATGCAATTTCTTTCAAAATTCCACAGCCTTCTTTGCAGAAATGGTAAAGCCAATCATCAAATTTATATAGAAAGGTGAGAGAGCTGAACAGCCGAAACCATCTTGACAAAGATGAATGAAATTGGAGGACTCACACTTCCCAGTTTTAAAACTTATTTCAAAGATACAGTAATCAAAACAAAGCAGTACAGTATGAGGAAATACATATAAACCAATGGAATCAAACTGAGAATTCAGAAATAAAACCTCACATCTATACTGATTGAAAAGGGTGTCAATTCCACTTAATGGGGAATCCTCTCTTCAAAAAATGGTGCTGGGAAAATGGATATCCCTATACAAAAGAATGAATGTAGACCCTTACCTCACACTGTATACAAAAATTACTCAAACGGAGTAAAAGGCATAAATACAAGAACTGAAAGTATATAAATCTTAGAAGAAAACATCAAGAAGCCACCTCAGGACTTTGTGTTAGAAATGGTTTCCTAGACTTCACATCAAAAGTATGAGCAACAAAGGAAAAGATAGATAAATGGACCTTCATTAAAATTAAAAACTTTTAAGAAGGAAGAACATTATCATGAAAGTTTTTTTAAAAACCTACAGAATGGGAGAAAATATTTGGAAATCATTGATATACATGTAGATTTCCAATTTTAGATTATAATGAATAAAGTTGTTATGAACATTTTGTGTGCATGTCTTTATATGAAAATCTATTTTCATTTCTCTTGTATAAATACCTAGGAGTGGCATTTGGGAATCATAAGTTCTGATTAACTTTATAAGGAATTATTAAATTTTTTCCAAAGCAATTATAATCAATTTACATTTTCATCAGCATTGTCTGGAAAGTTCCAGTTGCTCCATATCTTTGTTAGCACTTAGCACTTTCAAACTTATCTGCATTTAGCCATCAAAGTAGGTGCATAGTCATATCTTGTGGTTTTAATTTGCATTTCCCTTATACTTAATGATGTCAAGTATTTATTCATGTGCTTATTGGCAATTCATCTCTCTGTTTTGGATAACTGTCTATTCAACTTTTTTACCCATCGTTTTAACTAGGCTCTTTGTCTCATTTTTGCTTCGTAAATTTTTTTTTTTACATTGTTTTGGATTGAATCATGCTCCCAGAATGACATGTTCAAGACTTAACTCCTGGTCTTGTAGATATGATCTCATTTGTAAATAGCAGCCAGTCTTTGAGAAGAAAGCATTACCTTGATGATGCTTTGATTTGGACATTTTCCCTGTCTCAAAACCTTGAGTGAATAAATTCCAACTGTTTTACCTAACCCATTTCCCTGGTATTTAGTTTGAGCAGGCAAGGAAACTAAACCAGATTTTGGTACTGGGAGTGGGTTGCTGTGATTGCAAAAACCACAAATGTAGAAATGGCTTTGGAATTGGGTAATAGGTAGATGCTGCAAGATTTGTGAGGTGCTTGATAGAACAGGCCTAGATTACTTTGAAGTCACTGTTTGTAGAATTATGGATGCTAAATTTACTTCTGATAAGGCCTTACATGGAAATGATGAATGTGTTATTGGAAAATGGCAAAAATGCAATTCTTGTCTTAAAGTGGCAGAGAATATGGCAAAATTGAGTTCTGATGTCAGATGGAAGGTAGAACTTGAGATTGATGAACTTGAATATTTTGCTGAGGAGATTTCCCGGCTAAATGTAGAAAGTGCAGCCTGGTATCTACTTGCAATTTAGAGTAAAATGTGAGAGGAAAGGGATAAGTTGGGAACTGAACTCCTGAGCATAAAGAAACTAGAAATTGATTTTTCAAAAAATTCTGAGCTTCCAGAAAGTGAGTCCCAGATGTGACACTTTGAATTTGGATGGCCCTCAGAAAATTATGTTCTTAGAGTTAATCATTCCTGTGGGTGTAAAACCCTTGTGGGTGGGACTTTTGATTAGGTTACTTCAGTAAGGCGTGGCCCAGGGTGGGTCATTATATTCTTACAGAAATTCTTTATAAATGGAATGAATAAGGAAAGAGAAAAAGAGATTAAGGCACAGAAGGATAGAGAAAACCAGAGGAAAGCAGTAGCTGAAGGCAATGAAACCTAGAAAAGAAGGGAGAGGCTAGAAAATGCCATCATGTGCCCTGCAATGTGAAAAGAGTCCAAGATTGGTGTCATCTGGTCTTTGGGGAAAAAGTATTGCCTGATAATGCCTTATTTGGACATTTTTCTCAGCCTTGAAACTGTAAGCTAGCAGCCTAATTAGACCCCATTGTAAGAGCCAACCCATTTCTGATATATTACACTTCATCAGCCTCACAGCAGAGAATAGTGCTCCATGTGAGGGTGTAACTGGCATGGAACCAGTCAGAAAGTGCCATGCAAGTCAGGCTCAGAAGTGTAGTTATCCAGGAAGGATCTGTGGATAGTACTACTGTGTGATGTTTTGGGTTCCTGTGTACTATATACAAAACCAACACTTTTTTAAAATGAGATCTGTATGAATGGAACCTCTATCAGTCTGTATGAAAAGGGACAGAAAAGGAAGAGATTGAAGGAAACTCACTTCATGGGCAGAACCATGGAAGCTGAGGACTGGACTAAAGACATCTTCTTAGGCTATGAGAGCAGGTCCAGCCATGTGTTTGGAACAGGTTATTCTTCCTCAATGCTTGGAGAGGGCCAGTCTTCCTCCTCATTATTCATGAAGAGTGCTGCCACCCCAGTGTCCAGAGAGAGTGGATTGTGGAGAGTATGGCCTTCATTCAAAGGCTTAGAAGCAGATGGATCTTGTGCCCCAGGGAATGTTGAGTTTGTGGCTCCCACCCTGATGTTTGGTGTGTGTGGAACCTTCCCACCAATGTTCAAGTAAAGCATGGCTGCAGGGCAAGCAAATGCCAGGGGTGGGGATGCCACTCCATCAGATCTGGAGGACAGAACATCATTCAACAGATGACTCTCAGACTTTGAAGTAAGCCCTGCACGATTTCAGAATTGTTTAGGACTCATAATCTATGTTTTCCTTCTAATTTCTCTCTTTTGGAATAGAAATGGTTATCCTATACCTGTCCTTCCTTTGTATATTTTTAGAAGATAATTTGTTCTCTAGGTTTCAGAAGTCCATAGACAGGGGAATTCTGCCCCAGGAGAGACTTTGTATTAAGCATTGTTTCTGAAATGACTTGAGGTTTTTGAGATATTGTGATGGAAAGAATTTATTTTGCATATGGAAAGAACATGCCTCTTTGGGCTCCAGAGGTGAAGGGTGGTTATTTGAAGCTGTATGTAACCCAGTAAAAAACATCTGCTTAAATCTAATCCAGGTATGTGGGTATAGGTCTATTGTAAATAGGACCTTTGATGAGGTTCCTTCAGTTAATGTGTGGCTCTCCTCAGTCAGGATGGTTCTTAATCCTAATACTGGATTCCTTTATAAGAGAATGAAATTCAGACAAAGAGAGAGAAAACCACAGAAGCAAGAATCTGAAACCAATGAAACCCAGAAGAAGAGAGAGACCAGCAGATGCTGCCATTTGCTTTACCATATCACAGAAGAACCAAGTATCACTGGAGGTCCATCTTGTGGCAGAAAGCATTGCCTTGAGGATGCCTTGATTTGGACATTTTCCTTGCCTCAAAGCTGTGAGTGAATAAATTCCCATTGTTCAACATGACCCATTTCCTGGTATTTGCTTTGAGCAGCCTAGGAAACTAAAACATCAGGTGAAGCAGTGACCATTATAAATATATAGGGAAAGGACAACTTAATATGTTAAATAATACTATATGGCATAAAATATGACTTAATAGTGTTAGTGCTTAATTAGGGTCTCACAGGTCAGTATATCAGCAAATAAATATGAGATCATTTTAAAGTTAAGTAAAATTCAAGATTATAGAAACATACAGTGGTTTGGAGGAATGTAGTAAGCAAAGTCAAGTTCCTCAATCCTTTGGTCTAGCTATGATACAAAATAGTCCTTTAATATCTCTCCCTAGAGAATTTGTTTTTTTTCCTGGAATAATCCATTCTTCTACCATCCCAAAATGATTATTCACAATTTCATTTTGTACATCTTTTTTCCCCCAGATCCAGTGTTTTCCTGGGTTCATGCATATCCCTTTACAGTTTTCCCTTCAGAAAACCAAAATGGATCTTGATAGACACTGAGAAGGCTTTTGACTTTCATGACAAATACAGGTCTTTTGCATTAGTCTATGTTGGTCTTGATAAGACAAATAATTGATAAAACAAGATAATTTGTTGTTTATTCATCAAGAATAAGATGGGAAGCACATGTGGCTCAAGTGGTTGGGCATTCGTCTGCCATATGGGAAGACCCGGGTTTGATCCCTGGGGCCTCCTGGTAAAAACTGTACACCAAAAAAGAAAGAAAGGGGGAAAAAAAAAAGAATAATACAAAGTTTGTAAGCTCATTTTAGGCTCTCACATTATGTTTAACATTTCCATGGAATATATTTAAGTGTGTGATATCATCGGATATTAAATGAATGTTTTTCAATTTCCATAGCTGCTTTTTCTGTCAAAAACTCACCCACATTTTTCTTTTTTATAAAGATTCCAGTAACAATATATTTTATTTATTTTTTCAAAATTTTACTTTGTTTATTACTTATATTTGTATTAGTCAAGAATTATTATTTTTTTAAAAATATGTACAACTTAAATTGGCTTAAATAAAGGTTGAAGGGAAGGTAGTGATCTGGCCTGGAGCCAAGTGCCAGGACAAGGAAGGCAACACCCTCCCAGCTGCACTTATAACTTTTGGGGTGGGAGGGGCCCCAGACAATGTGCTAAGCCTGGGAACCCCTGGTCACCTGGTTCCCAGGGCCCAACTTCAAGAAGACATGGTGGAGACGTCGATGACATGGAGCAAAGCTGTCTACCGGTTCCAGGGCTGGGCTCTGCCATTAGGTCCCTTCTCCTACAGATAAACACAGACCTATTTCCACGTGACATTGCTTGTGGAGAAGATGCAAACAGATCCTCTTAAGTGCTTTCAGACCCACTTCACATGCTGGACTGAAATGGAGCTTCCCTGACCAAGGGCCTAAGGGGCCCTGCTTTTTTCAGGACTTCCAAAAGTTTTTTTTTTTTTTAAAGTAGTTTCTCAACTTCTTTCAACCAAAAGGGGGAAATGGTAAATACAAATGAGTTCTTATGGCTAAGAGATTTCAAAGTGAGTCAGGAGGTCATTCCAGAGGTTATGCTTATGCACGTCTCAGCAGGATCTCATTGACAGCCACAGGAAACTGTGCCTCAAACAGTGGGGTTCCTGAGGGATCTAGAGACATCCAGACACTATAGGCAGGAATTCTGTACCCTGCCAGTGGACCTCACTTTGGAATTTATGCTCCCCAGTGTAACCGAGTTAGACTCATTTATATGTTCCCTACACATGGCTCTTCTGCACCTTTTATTTGAGCCCATAATTAGCACTATACTGATAAATATATGTCCCAGAGACTTAAATCTTTAGTCCATCCATGTGCTAGTTGAGCCCTAAATTTCAGCGGAGTTGCTCCTACACCTACTCTCCAGTTCATCAGGCTAACCCAGGACAACTAACAAGGAGATGGTGATGGACAACGCCCATGCCAAGGAACAGAGAGTGTCTGCAACTGTAAGCATGTTAGGGAGAGGGAAGAATAGGTGTCATATGGGGGCATTTTTGGGACGTTGGATTTGTTCTGTATAACATTGCAGTGATGGATACAAGCCATTGTAAATTTTGTCATAACTTACAAAATTGTGTGGGACAAAGTGTAAAGTATAATGTAAACTGTAGTCCATGGTTAGTGGCAATGCTTCAATATGTGTTTATCAATTGTAATAAATGTACCACACTAATGAGAGATATTGATAATGTGGGAAAGTGGGGGGTGGGAGTGGGGCATATGGAAATACCTTATAATTTTTATGTAACATTTCTTTAATCTAAAGCCTCTTTAAAAATTAAAATTAAAATTAATTATTTTTTTAATAAAGTAGTTTTTCCTCAGCTTCTCCAATAAAGATTTTGGCTATTCGGAAAGATCAGCAAAAAGGAATGATTAAAAGAATCCTTGTTCCACCAATATGAAACATTGGTCATTCAATTATATTAATGTAGCTTTATTGTTTTTTGTATCAAATAAAGACAAGAAGAGGACTTTTAAAAATGAGATGAAATGCCATTGATTTTAAAAATGGGCAAAACAGAAAGGAAAAGTAGAAGACAATGCACTTTTTTTTTTTTGCATGAAATAGGCTTGTTTCTTCAACTAAAGCCTGGGATTAACAGATAGAGTAGACATCGAAGCTAGAGCAAGAAGTTCAGCTAAATTTTCTAAAGTCTATGGCTTTCAGCTTTTAATGACACAAGAATAGGATAAAACCCAATAACAGGTGGACATGCCTTCGCTGTAATGGCTGGCACATCCTGAAATGTGGTACTACGCCACAGCGATGAACATAAATCGTGTCTGCTGGGTGCCACTAAGCCCAGGCAAATATGCTTAGATGAAATGGACATCAGAAGGGACCTCAGTACAAAGGGAGAGCAGGGACATGGCTACAGTGAAACCAGAGGGATTTAATGAGCCCATCAGTCACTCTGTAAATAGTCAAGTTTACACATATTCAAGTAAGTACATTGAAATAAAATTACAGCACTTACTATGTGGTCCTGCATTAATAGTCTTTCCAAAGGCACAACATACTCAGTAGGATACATCTGGCATCCAAAATGCAGCCCCCAGGTCTCTAATTCAAAACGAGCTTCCTTGTTTCTGTTGATAGATTTTAGCTTCAAATCATTATAGTGATTATTTTCTAAAGAACTTAATCATTATAGAAATAATGATAACCTACTGACTAATTCAGGGGCTTATTTTTCCATTTCTTAGGATTCTTGACCTTAGACCCAGCCAGGTGAGTCCAGCTCCGACATTTAATAATTTGTGGGCACCCCTGTGTAATCTTTTAAAGTCTTGTTTGGTATTTGCAGTGGTCAATGTGGGGATAATAAAAGTAGCTGCTTCACAGGGAGTATTTAAAGATTATATGTGACAAATGTACTGAAAGCACTCAGCACGGTGCCTGCCACATGCTAAATGCTCAACTAAGGAGAGATTCCTTCATGCCCGTTAACGAGCATGTTGAGAAAGAGAAGATTTTGGAGGCCCTAGATGTGAAGATGCCTTCTGGGCATATCAGAATTTGCTGGGTTGGGAGTGGATGGAGGATGACAGAGGGAAGTAAGGACTTAAGCTACAGGAGGATTCATAGGATTAGCAGAGTATCAGGCAAACTGTGTGGAGAGTATTGGTGTTAGCATTAATTCCAGTACTTTCTGTTTGTGCAGCACCTTCCTTTGTAACAATTTAATACTTTCAATAGGCATAAAATTTCCAAAACCAAATTAAAACCATTCTAGTTTCTTCAAGTCTTTACATTCTTTCAACAGATATGGATGGGATAGATTTGAGTCATTTTCTTCCCTAGTGAGCATAACTATGGAAACATAAGAAAATGACTTGGCTGCTCCCCTGTAAACCTCTCTTCACACTGACTCACCCAATCAGATTCCAGTTCTCACTGATGATATGAATTCTGACAACACTTCCACCCACTCTAGCTATAAACTGCTTAAAAAGCAAAGACCCATCAGCAACTCCTACCCATCAGAAACTTTGTATAACAACTGCTAAAAAAATTACCAGGTATTAAAATTACCAGGTAGTATAATGCCATAGTTCTTTTCATGTTTAATATTGCACAATTGTTTTAGAAGAGTTCATTGTCCAGGAAATTCACTTTAGTTCTAGAGAAGTTTATCCTATGCCCAAGTCCATTACCAAAACATACCTCCTCAAATTCACTTTCTTAGAAAAAACATTTACATCCCCCCCTCACCCAGGTTTACAGACAGGAAAATGGCTCTCAAGAGAAGGAGGGGCTCATGGTGTCACACTGCTAGTGAGTGGCAAAATCAGAGCTGCCCAGGGCTTGTGGGGAGGCACGTCACATGGAGAGGGCAGCCGCCCTTGTCCATCATTTTCCCAACTATGCCTCCCCATCTCTGTTTCTCGACTGAACC
This sequence comes from Tolypeutes matacus, assembly GCA_026826555.1. Taxonomy (NCBI): domain Eukaryota; kingdom Metazoa; phylum Chordata; class Mammalia; order Cingulata; family Chlamyphoridae; genus Tolypeutes; species Tolypeutes matacus. The sequence continues at coordinate 84,845 of JAKSZT010054096.1, read as the reverse complement.
TGGGTCTCCCCTACCTCCTTTCCTGCAGGGTGGGTTTCTTTGGGCTTTCAACGTGCTTGCCAGCACCACAGCAGCAGGCCTTTCCCTCCTCCTGATGTTATTTATCACCCACAGACAAATGCAGGTTCTAGGGAGCCACGCGTCCCAGTGAGCCTGCACAAAGCCTTGGGGTTCGCTGGCGTGGTGATGGCTGACAGGAATAGGCTTGGGGATGTGGGCATCTGGGCCCTACTGTCTGGAGGGACTCTTCCTGGAGGCCACCCACATTGCTAGGATTTTAATACTGATCCTGAAAACTTTTCAGCAATCTGCAATATTGGTCATCGTTCTCTGTAGGATACAGTGGGAAAACCACCTAAAGTAAGCAAACTACAGAGAGTTCAGCATCAGAGTTTATACAATAACCATGGATTAGTATTAAATTAAGAAATAGACATTATGAATAAAAATCAATGTTCATCATTTGGTATATACTATATGGTCACAATTATATTAAAAGGCTTCCTCTTCTCTGCCCCTGCCGCTCTACCCCAAAAAACTTAGGAATTTATTAAAAAGAGTAACTAAAGCCTAGTGGGTGGGAACAAATACATCTTGATTCAAATCCTTGCCATTATACTCACCAACTTTGTGACTTCGCTATGTGAACTTAAGTCTGATTTTTCTCATATGTAAAAGGAGATTTGTAAGAATGTAACTACTGCATTGGGTTGTTGTACAAATTAAATTACAGGGAACAGATGTGGCTCAAGCACTTGGGCACTCTTCTCCCACATAGAAGGCCCCAGGTTTGGTTCCTGGTGCCTCCTAAGAAGACGAGCTGACGCAATGAGGTGATGAACAAGCAGACATAATGAGCAGGGAGCAGATGTGGCTCAAGCAGTTGGGCACCCACCTCCCACATGGGAGGTCCTGGGTTCAGTTCCTAGTGCATCCTAAATAAGATGAACAGGTACAATGAACAGAGACAACAATGAGGAGACACAACGAGCAGAGACAACAAGCAGACACATTGAACAGAAAATGAGCAGACTGATGAGGGAGCTATCTCGGGGTGTAGGGGAGGGAACAACTGACAGTTATTAACACCAGAATAAAGTAAAACATTAAAAAAATAAATTACATATTATACAGTACTTAGCACAGGGTTTGTCACATAGCAAGCACTAATAGAGGTCTAATATATGTTATTATGAAAGAATTTATTAGGTTAGCTCATCTTCTACTTTCAAAATATTAAACGATTCTCAAGCATAAATTTCCAGTTCCATAGGTAAGCCTTAACATGACAACTTACCTAGATTTCAGAAGCAATTTAGGGCAATTGGAAAATGAAGATTGTGACTTAGTGGTAGGTACCAACATTATTTCTACATTTCTCTGAAAATGAGCAATAATAGGGACACAATTAGGAAAGCTGCTAACAAATCAAAAGTCCTTTATGTGCTTGATTAAGGAACTAACTTATATATAACAGGGATCTCATTTAACCTGGGTAATCTATTTTTGTCATGTGAAAGACATTTACATACATGAAGAAATACATGCTACTGGATCTTTCATTTCAGAGCTCTCAACTACAGCAGGGTCCTTCCTCAAAAGTTGGGGGCAGATGTAGAGTTAATCTCCAGCTGACCAGCTCACCTTGTAACGCTGTGGTTAATTTGCAGAAGTGGTGATTTGTCAGTGGTGTATTTAAACCTATAGGCCAGTAGGTATTTGACTCCACCAGCTCTTAGAACTAAAGCAGATGCTTTCATGGTTGCTACTTGTTTCTGCAAACACTGAGAATGTTCCAGAAAAGTGCTACAGATGCATTTTCCAATGCAGTTTTGATACATGGTACAGGAGGATCTATCTAGCAGGAGGTAGCTTCTTATAGGGATGCCTCTATTGTTGGCTTAATGTTAGGTACAGAAATAAAGTGACATTGTAGATGCAGGACAGGTATACTGCTTCTTTTCCTGTTTTCCTCAATCCTAAATAAATACCTGACCAGAAACTTAATGGAGTAAATCAAATTGCTTAAGACTAGGAGGAAAACATTTTGCAAACAGCTCCTACAGCCTCAAAACACATTGTTTAGTTACTGAATACGGAAACAATTCTAACTAAATTGAATGAGTACTAGGAGCCAGGGGTTGCCAATGTAAGTGGCATCCCTAATTCTGCAATTCTGCCTATGCTTTTTTTTTTTTTACTTTGATAATTTTATTAATTAAATTATTTATTTTATTAAAGCACCTTTAGATTACATAAATTTTACATCAAAAATAAAGAAAATTCCTGTATAACCCCATTCTCTAGCAAAATTTTCCCAATTAACAACATCTTTCATTAACATAAATTTGTTACAATTGATGAACACATATTAAAGCATTGATATGAATCATGGTTTATAGTTTACATTGTGGTTTATACTTTGCACCACTCCTTTTAACAGCTGTGTTATCATCAACCACATCAGGCATCTGTAAGCATCATAACAATAACAAGTATGTGTTGAGTGTTTACCAGGCACTCCATCTTATAAAATTCCCATGGTTGCCCTGTGAAATAGGCACCATTATTAGCCCCATGTTTTAGATAACTATACTGAGGCGCAATGAGGTTAAATCACTAGACCTCAGTCACAGAATAAATCCAGGCACTCTGATTCCAAAGCCCCAGTGCTTGAAATAATAAGTGTAAATTATCTATCCCAGTGCAGACACTCAGAAAATAAATACCAAGGAATTTCTCTATGCCCATCATTTTGGAAATACAATTGGCATATGACTAACAGCTTGCCCTGATGAATGTATAAAAGTAGTTTTTGATGATGCTGCATATTACCCTGATAGTATCAATAACATTTTAAATGGGATAAGCATAGATTATGAAATTAAACAGTGTTGATATTTTAAAATCAAATGAATAGAAACTATCCCTTAAAGTTACAGTCTTTAGCTAAGCCCCCAATACACTAAATAATTGAAGTTCCTATTAGAGTAATTCTAAACGTACCTGGTGATTCTGGGATTAACACTTTCCACAAATCCAACCACCACCATTGATTCATTCAGTGCATTCTTATAGATGTCGATACCAACCACCATCGGGGACTTTAACTGCAAAATTGAAATTTTCAAGAGTTAATAGGATGAAGTATTCCCCCAAACAATGATTTAATTGAAGTTCAAAAAACTATCCCCAGTTACTAAATCATTTAAGTTGTGCTGTGTGTCAGGGAGATCAAGGTTCAGATGAGATGGATTATTAACTCAGGAAACAAAGAGATAGTTGGAGGGAAGGATAAGGTATGTACTTGGAGGGAAGGACAAGGTATGTACTCAGGGGGAAGGAGGGAAGGACAGGGTATGTACTCATGGGGAGGGACAGGGTATGTACTCAAGGGAAGGACAGGGTATGTACTGGGATAGAAGGAAAGGGTATGTACTTGAGGGAAGGACAGGGTATATACTTGAGGGAAGGACAGGGTATGTATTCAGTGGAAGGACAGGGTATGTAGTTGGTTTAAGAGATTCACTCTGGTCCAAAATAGACATCACCCTCCATGGTGCGGGCAAGAGGCACCACTGGCTAAATCGATTCTGGGGAAGTCACCAGTGCATTTAGCCCTTGCCTCTGTGCTGAGAGACTCTGAACAGGGGTCCATCCCCATTATTCATATGGCTAAGGAATCTTCATTTGGCCACAAGCCCCCGGGAAAGGCAATGGGTATTACCACGCCCAGCCTGACTGTGGCGATGTCAAGGAATGGGCAACCTTCCATCACTTGTCATTCCCCACACTTCTTTACATAGTGGCTGTAGTTCAGGAAAGACAAGAGGATTTTCTCAGTCCCCACCATAATATGGAGATTCAGACCACATGCTATTCCAGTTCTCCAAGCTCCAGGAAGCCCTGGGCAGGGCGTAAGGCTACTCGGATTTAGCACTATGCTGAAAGCAAGAATAGCTGGAGACCACAGAGCACAGATTTCAGATTTGTGGCTGGGGAGATCCCAATCAAATCCCCCCAAGTCTACACCAAATCTATTCTCTTCCACAAACTATATTAAGTCATCAGTTTAAAAGGAACCAATGGAAAGCAGGAACCCCACAGGGGCTGGCATCTTGCTGGACCCAGAGCTGAGGTTCAGCAAGCAAGCAAGGCAAACAGATAACTCTGAAGTCATGTGAAACTATCTCCTACTTACAAAAAATTGAGGATAGTGGATGTGACTCAAGCAGTTGAGCGCCCACCTCCCACATGGGAGGTCTCGGGTTCGGTTCCCAGTGCCTCCTAAAAAATCAGAAACAAACAACAAGCAAAACAAACGGTAAAACCAACTCAGGGAACCTGATGTGGCTCAGTGGTTGAGTGTCAGCTCCCCATATATCAGGTCCCCTGTTCAAGCCCCAGCCCATGGTACCTAAAATACTATGCAAAACCAAACAAAACTGATTGACTGATGGATTAAAAGGCCAAGTGTGCCCGATTGCTCACATGTATCTCCACGCCCCACAGCTCGCCCCCGAGCTTGTAGGTCATCTGCATGGCTACCTTGCTGGTGAAGGCCATCATTGTGCCCCAATTGTTAAGGGTCCGAACAAGCACACGGTGGCTCAGGACTGGGCAGTCCCAAGCTCAAATACTTCTTAATGGAATCATAGTAACTCTTCTGAACAGAAGGCAGAATACACATCACCTGAAAACAAAAGACAGTAGGAGAGAAGAATCAATCTACTCACGCTTAGAAGCAGCTTTTTAGAAATGAATACATGGATTCTACACACCATGGAACTGTTAGCATGCCCACAGTTCTCTTATGTGGCCCCTCAACCACTGACTACAAAGGATGTCCATGTCTTTTCATCAGCAAGAACTCACGGGCATGACCCCACTGCCCAGCTCCCTGCTCTTGTCTTCCTCCCCATTTCTCTCCTGACCTGACTCTCCAAGTCCCATCTCACCCAGCTCTTTCTCAACTGCCCTTTCCCTTTCTTTTAGGAAAGTGACTACCTGTGGCTTTCCAGCATCCCCACATCCTCCCCCAGCTCTGCACAAAGAGGAAAATTAATTTAAATTGTGGTGCTTTTCCCACTAGGTACTAGGCAAAGAATGAAGGAAACAAACAAACAAAAAAACATTTTCTTTACTGGGAGTTGAGAATTGGGACATGGGAGAAGGAAACTCAGAGAACGGAGCTTCAGGTCTCTGATATGTTTAATTCCAGCCTCTGTCTGTCACTGTCCCCACATCTTACCAGGTGTTTTCCACACTGAAGAATCTCTTCTTGTCCACCTCCATCTCCTTCCCATCTTTATTCTCCAGCTTTCAAGTTATAAAAGACAAAGGCACTGTTATGATTAGCAGGAGAAAACGAAGTAATTTTCTCACCTATACTACTGTTTGAAATCATAATGTCAAGGGCCAAAATTATTTAAACCTTATTATAGTCAGTGGAGAAGAAAATACTAAAAAGTTTCTAGCAAAATTCTCTTAGGGGCCCTCCTGCCTTTCGTCCTATGGCTTTGGGGCCAAACAAGATAGGTGGCCAAGAAAAGTTGGAGGCCATGCCCAGAGAAGAAAGGAGCCCAAAGAGATTGGCAACACACTGGATAGCACGAGCAGCCAGGGGGCAGGGTGGGGAGCCAGGTCCCTCATCATCAGAGAAGAGATGGACAAACATGGAAAGGGGAAGCTTTCCTGTGGGGTTGGACTGGAACTGGAGGGGTGAACACATGTATAGAGATACACAGATATAAAAAGAGATGCCGGAGTGCATGTGGATGTGTAAGTACACAGACATACGTGCACATATTTCCTAGCTTTGCCCATGAGAAAGCCTGGGACAGTGACACTCCAGGAGCAAATAAGATCCTGGTTTCTAAATACTGTTCTCTAACAAAAGGGATCAGGGCTCCTTGGAGATTTGTCTGACTGCAGGGCTTGAGCAGCAAGATTACAAGATAAGTGTGTAATTGTACCAGAAAGTAAGGAAGTTTTCCAAGAATCAGAGGGCATGTAAAAAAAATGCAGAAATGAGCTTGAATGGGGCTCCCACTGGCAATTCAGGGACAATGTGAGCATCAAAATAAATAATAATAGTAATGGGCTATAACTCAGTAAAGAAAACAGGAATCCATGGAAAAAAATTTAAAAGAAGAAGAAGAAATAAATTTAAAAATAATAAAACAAAGAAATAGGAATCTGTGAGTTTATACTGAAATAAATAAATGGGCAAGCATCAGTTAAGAAGAGAAAGCTCTTCCATTTAACCCTCTGCCACCTAATAAATGTAGAAGGAATGATGGAATTAGAAAACCATCATTTGGCAATCATGATAATTATGACTGATTCAGGCAAGAAGCATAAATGGATGCAAAAATGAGTGGGTAAAAGTCTGATGAGGGACCAGATCTTTATATAGTCTTAAAGCATCTTCCTACAGAAAAATGTCTAAACAGCACAGAGAAAATTATTTACCAGCTGAACATCACCATCAACATGTTGCTGGATAGCTCCAAGGAATGAAGCTGGATTTTCTTGCACTTTTATACTACATAAAAAGATTAATTTTGAAGCTATATAATTTTCTTTTTAGTATCACATAATCATATGGCATTAGAAATGATACAAATACATTTTCATAACAGTAGTAATTTTAGGAATAAATCATTAGGGAAAAATTTAAAACCCTGAGGTCTAAAATTGTTTCTCCCACAACAGGAAAAACATTTAATAATAATTTTACCATCTTAAAAAGTAGTTTGGTGGAAAATGAAATTTTTGCAATTGTACAGAATTCCTACAATTAGTAATAATGCTGTTCAAAATGAGGTTGAAGGTGAACTTGTAGAATCACAAGTCTCATAGTATCAAGGATCGGAAACAGGGCTCAGGATAAACCAAGATTAAGATTTCCCTAACACCAAAGCTATATTGGAATTTTAAAATAAAATTTTCAAACATTATCAGGCTAAGGAGACCAAGACAACCGGTAGCCTACATGCTTTGGACAAAAGATTTTTTTTCCTTAGGGGCAGCTCGGAGCCTGGAATACCTAGCTAACTACCCTAATCAATCAGTCAGCGAGTCCTTATCAATTACCTACCATGCCACCATGTTAGGCACCACAGGCACAGAAAACAATTCCCATACACAGAACCGTACATGTCTAGTTTCCTTAGAATCGGGCTATCTTGTGCAGACATGACTGGACTATCCCAGTGCCCAGTGACTGTAAAACTTCCCAGCAGGTGGCTGGACAACCATCTCCTGATCACTGACTCTCTCAAATCTCCTCAAGTGGCCTGTGGCATTTTTTAAGCAACCACAGGACTGTGACATTTCCAATTCAATCTCTTGCATGTGGACTCAGTGGCCATCTTACTCATTCTAAAGTCATCAGACAAATGTTCTAGATGAGAGAAGCTATGCATATAAATCTAACAGGTAAATGGATACTTCACAAGAACAAAAGATTGGAATAAAATGTGGTCTTTCAAATAAAACAGGCCAAAAACAGAACATGGGCTCTGGCTTACTCATGGAATGTGTGTGGTAAAGAGCCTTTGATGGTAGCCTCAAGTTGGCTGATGTGGCTTCTTTCATTAATCTTTTCTTACTTTAATAGCTTGTGGGTTAAAAGAAATTAGAGCAGGTGAAACTCAAATCTGGCAATTTGTTAAGAGATTTGATAAGAGTAGAATTCTAAACTATGGTGTAAAATGAGACTTCTGGAATATCTGTGATTTTCAACAATGCTTGCACTGCTAGTTTAATTAATTAGTAGCCATGTGTTAAAGAATAACTTCCCACCCTGCCAATTAGGACATTTTCATTTCTCAAGAATGAAAAGTGCTGGTTTCTCTTCCCAAGCATATCAGGTTTAATAAAGTAGCTTGTCTAAAGCAAAAAAAATATTTAATTTTGAGTTTGTGTATGCATGTGTCCCTTACTAAACCCAAAGCAAGTGATCTTTCTCATTCCTGGCAATTGGCACAATATCTAGCACTTAGTAGATGGTCAGTGAATGTTCAAAGGATAGGTGAATGACCTGGTTTTATCAGAAAACTAAGTGATTAATCTTATGCTACAGTAACAGAATCAAAAAAGCTATTTCAGATCTATTTTTACACTAAATTTTAACACATAAAATCTATCAAAGAAATCAGGAAATGCAAACTTTATTAATATCCTCTTAGCTATTAAGTTTTATAAATAACTGATATAAAAGCATTAAGAAGAAATATTGAGAAGGCAATGTATGGATCTATTAAGGATTTATACCCCAGCTTTTACCAAAAAGATTTTGAGGTACTATTGTCTAAGAAGAACTGTGAAAAGAAAGTTTTGAAAAGACCAACATAAAATATATTAACCTTATAAAACTTTAATCATTACAAATCCCATCTATTTAGAACTACTTCTTTGTAATTTATAACAGGAAACTTTACTGAGGTAAGTTTTTTTGGAGATACCAGCCATTATTTCCTACCTTCCAACCAACCCAAATAATACATGAAAAAATGGGGAATGATTTTCAGCATATTCTCACATTTTTAGGTAACCCACGTTAAAACCCATGGAGCTTCCAGCTCTTCTCAAGCAGTTCAGAAAGCTCTTATTCACATATTTGGTTCTGCTACAATATATTACCAACCAGTTTTTCAAAGACTGGCCACTTAAAATCTTGTAAGTTTGCAAATCTTTGGACCAATCAGCAGCAGACACTGGTTGACACTGAGAAAAATAATGACATGATTGAACAAATTCATTCAGACAGTAATTAAATAAACTCAGCATCAAGATGGCCCAAGCTTGTCACCCCAGAACTATTTAGTACGGTTTGATGTCCACAGTCTTCAGCTGTAACTGCTTAAAATCTTGGAATCTGACTTTAGCGCAGGAAGCGCTGAAGCCCTGAGAACCGAGGCTCAGAGAAGCTGGACAGCTTGCCCCAGGCCACCAGACCTGGGCGCTGCACTGGTGGAGCAGTGGAGGCGCCGCGCGCGGCCCTGGGCTGCCCCCGGGCTGCTTCACCTCCAAAGCTTGCAAAAGTTAGAGTCCGAGATCCCGGGCCTCCTTTCGGAAACTGAAAATGGAGGACCGTCCAGTTTGCTCTCTTTGCTTCAGGTGTCTAGGTAGGGCACACAGCACGTGCTTGTCACTGACAACTTCGTTTTCAAAACAACCCTTGGCGGCGGCTAGGAACATCCATTACGATGGGAGCAGCTAAGCCCAGGGAGGGGTGAGGATGCTCAGACCTCGCCTAATCCTCTTTTCCCTACGGACGAGCAGCGCGGCATGGCCGGGGAGCCATGAGAATCCCGGGGCCTGGGTCCCAGCTGCCTCTCAAGCTCCCCAGGTGATTCCAATGCACTTTCAGGTTTAGGACACATTCCGATCCCCTTGTTTTACAGACCAGGAGGCTGGGGGACCACGGAGCAGTGGGCGCAGACGAGGCACTGTCCACTGGCCACTGGGTTTGCAGTCCCACCATCCTGACGAAGCTCGCAGGAGCTGGCAAGGTTGGGACTCGGCTCCAGAGGAGCCTTCATGGAATCAGAAGAATCCTGTGGAGCAAATTTCTCTGTGAACATTTAAGATTACAAGATCTTTCATGTATGTTCTGCATCATCTTTACTTTCTCTTTCTGTATCTTAGCTTCTCTTCAGGGCTTTTTTGTTCTTGCTTTACAAAATAATTGCTGATATATATCTTGGAGTTGCTATGGCACTGACTCTAAACTCCTCACTCTGCTTCATCTTAAAACTCCATTGCTCACAACATCTAATTCAGTCTTTTTGTTACTTAGTTTATATCCTTGACAGAGAAAATCTGCATTGGATATATACTCTGCTCTCTCCAGAAAGGTGGGGTCACATGGTACAAATATGGACACACCTGTGCCCATGTCTTCTTAGGGTTGCACCTCACACATATTCTGCTGTCATGATATACCCTTGAACTTTATGAAAAGCTACCAGACAAGGAAACTCTCTAATTAAATTCCTTTATATGCACCCATTGAAAACTGTGGGTCCACTGAATAATCAGTTCTGCTATCCAGTTAAAATGTTTTAATGATGCTTAAATATTTAAATGATTTTTAATGACATTTTTAAAATGTAGAGGGAGTTGAACAGTTTCTAATCAGGGATTGTTATATATGTGAAGCATTAGCTCTCTAATTTTTTCCTTGTTGATGCATGGCCAGATTTGATAGTAGATTCTCATAAATGTACCCATTCATCCCACACGATGACTGCCTAGTCCTTATTCTGAATCATTCTCACTGGGAAACTTTATAAGCTTTCCAATTATTTCTTCAGAGCCATTTCTCAAGTTAGTGATAGCTTTTTTGGCAGCCCTTTACTTTCTGGTTGAAAACCCAGGAATTAATTTTCTTCTGTCTAATAATTCAAGTTAAAATTATACTCCATTCACCCCTTAGGGATGTTTTGACAAATACAGGACAAGAAGGACCTACATGCCCCCGACATACCTACCCAGAGCAGACATTGCTAATTGAGCATGGTACTGATTCTAGAAGGACCAAGAGAGAGGGTCATAGGCCTTTCTCAGCACAACACTGCTCTGAGCCCACTAGAGCCAACAAGGGAGATGAAACCTATTTTATGATACTTATCTTGGAATTTTTCCTCTTCCATCAAGCCTTTGTTCATAATAGGATTAATCTCCATATTGCCTTTCTTTGCTACCCTTGAAGACAGGATCCTAGACAGCCAACTCCAGATGCTGTAGCATGGAGACCTTTGAAGGACAGGCTGAAAACAACTAGAAGAAATTGTTTCCAGATAATAGAGTAAATGTTCCCTGAAGATATTCTCTTCCATACCTAAAAACACAGCAATCTATAAAAATCTTTCTCATGGCAAGCTCCACCAAGGGAAGGCTTTTGCAGAAATCACTCAAAAACTGATTTTGCAAAAAACCTAACAATATTAGCAAAAGCCAGGGCATGACACACACAATCTCAGAGCTCCAAGTGTTATTAGAGAGCATTTGTATAGTTTAAAGATGGATGCTGAGTAACTGCAGACAAAGACCAAAACTGCTTTATTAATCTATGGAAGCATTAAACAACCAGATCAGCCTGATGTAAAGAAGCACATAATACAGGAAGGAGACACCAAAGCAAGACGACCAGCGAGCAAAGCTGAGAACAAGAATCAGGGCCGGCATACATCCCCCCAGTGTATCCTAAATAACAGCGCTACCATCTTTCTAATCAGGAGAGATGGGTGCTAACATGAGAACCATGCTGTATTTACAACTCTTATTTCACACTTACATTATGTAACTGTATCACCAATCAATGTCTTAAGAGTTTTATAAATATTAACTCATTTATTTTTCCTGACAAACTTATGAAGTAGATACTAGGATTTTCCTCAATTTTTAAATGAGGAAGCTTAGGCACGGTGAAGTTATGGCCATGCTGCCTTCTACCTGTTATTTATAGTTTGGTGAATATTTAAAATATGCTTATTTTCTTTCTTAGTAAATTGTTCATATTTTATTCCATAATGGAAGTAAAATCCCTTGTCGGAACTGATAAAATACCAAGTACAAGAATCATTCCAAAGCATATTTCAAAATCTAGTATTCTACTGTCAGTCCATGACAAGCCTATAATATGTGTTTACTTACATTTAATAATTAAATATTTATAAACAAAGAAACATTTATACATAGAAATATTTATAAAATCATTAAAATAATGAAAACTTGTAGAGAATGAAACGTCTAGTAATTGGGAAATGTTAAATAAATTATTTTATAAATGAAATGCTGTGTAGCTATTAAACGTTCTCAGTTTGAATATGATCTGCCCAGGCTTGTGTATTTGTATATGTGTGTTTTATGTTTTTTTTTTTTTTGGGGGGGGGGCGGTTTCTTTTTTTAATTTTGGTTTTTATACGTACCCTGATAGGTATTCTCTGTGATTCTTGAATCTGTAGTTGGGTGCCTGTGATTAATTCTGGAAATTTTTGGCAATTTTATCTTAAATATTTCTTCTTCCCATAGATGAGCCTGTCAAAGGCATTTGTAACTGTTACGGTGTTTTTCATTTCTAGCATTTCCATTTGATTCTTTCTGATAGTTTCAATGTTTCTGCTGAAATACCCATCTAATTTTGCATGTCAGTCAACTCTTCAATTAGTCTTGAACATCTTAAACATAGTTATTTAAAGTCGTTGCCAAATAGTTTTAGTATCTATATCATTTCTGAGTCTGGTTCTGAGAATTGTTCTATCTCTTGAAAGTGTGTTCTTTTTTCTTGCTTTTTGGGTATGCCTGAGAATAGTTTGTTTGAAGCTGGCATGACATGTAAGACAGTAGAGACAAGACTGAGGTTAACAGATTTTATGCCTGGAAGTAGACCCACCTTTTCTTCTGCTACATCTTTAGTGCAGGGAGAAGGGATTGCCCTACTCTAGTTAGGAGTTGGGCTGAGTTTGTGTATTTAAATTTTAGTAGAGCTAACTTGTGTTTCAGGTGGGGGAAGGCTTGCCAGAGCAATGTCTCTTTGATTCTGTATTTTAGTTTTTGCCTTTGCTGTGCTTCTTAGAGGGCTTCTGGGTGCTTTATTCCTCTCCTATCCTCACAGCACATCCTTAGGAGGTGTGACCTTCTGAGACCAGTTCTGCAGTTGGCCACTCCATTTCCTGGCTGAACCCTCAATCCTGCCAGTGGAATTCCTTCTCTTCCTCAGCTTCCTTTCAGGAGGCCAGCTGCTAGGAGTGTCTACCAATGCCCTCAGCCTAATGTTTTTGGCTTTTCCCCAAGCCAATCCCCGTGTCTTTGTCCACACTGATTAAGGATAAAGAGGCTGCAAAGTGTCCAGACACCCTAGCCCTGCCCCACCCTCCCCTCACGCAAATACACACTGGTTTCTGTAGCCCCCAGAGGTTTCACATTGTCCTGCTAATACCTTGGTGTGGCAGTTGAGATTATTTATGAATCCCCAAAAGAGAAAAATTATGTTTTTAAACTGGTCTGTTCCTCTGGGTGTCATACCCTTTGATTGTATTAAATTCAAAATTTTTATGTTTACTTGATAAAAGTTTAGGACTTTGATTCGAACACATCAGGAGGGCATGACTCAGGGTTGAGTCCCCATGCTCTTGGTTGGCTGATATAAATAGACACTCACTCAAGAAGATGCATGGGAAGAGAGAGCTCCATAGACAACAGAAGAGGAGAGAACTTTGATGCTGTGACCCGAGAAAGAGATCAGCCATTCACCTGATAGTTTGCAGCTGAAGAGAACAGAGCAGCTGAGAAGGCCTGAGAGACCAGGCAGAGATCAGCCACCATCTTGCTTCAACACATGAGGCTACAGACTTTGGTGAGAAAGCAGCCCTGAGTTGGACTCTTTAGGGCCTTGTAAATGTAAGCTTTTACCCCAAATAAATTCCTTTTATAAATGCCAACAGATTTCTGGTACTTTACCTCAGCACCCCTTTGGCTGATTAATACACATAGTCTTTCACTGATTTATCAGTTATTCTAGGGAACTCTTCATACAGAAGTCACATCTTTTCTCTCCCTACAAGTATTGTCCTTTCTTAGCTTTTAGGCCAGGCCTTTGTTCTGTGGATTCCACTCTCTGAAGGGTTAAAAAAAAAAAAAAAAATCAACAACAAAAAAACCATGAATTCGGCTTTAGTTCTTTTTGCTGTTGTTTTTGTTATAAGGGTGGGAGTGAAGCTCCTTCCAGCTCTTTACATCCTAAATTAGAAGCCAGGAAACCAGCTGCTAAATTTTTATTTTTAAAGTATTTGAAAATAATGAAAAGATGTCTATATCACAATATTAGAAAAATAATTGTAGCAGTAATTTTAATATATGAGATCCAAAACTATAATCATATTTTGTTCAAGGAAAAATCCCAGATTCACAGGAAATATCCCCAAATTTCCTACATGAATCAGGTGTGAATATTCTTTGAATCTTCTATTTCCCCCATTACTCATAATTAATATGTATCATTAATCTCTTAAAATAATTCTTCAGATTATGAGAGTGTCTAAACAAACATGTTTCTTCTCATTCATCACTTTTAATATCTCTGAATATAGAACATCTTCATTCATTATGTTTGCTAGCTAATTGACCAGTGTTTGGCCTCTTGTTGCTTTAGCCTAATATATCTGTGAAAAGACACAAGAAGATGGGGAAGAAGCTAACACACTCAGACAAGGAACATTAGGACTTGGGCTTCAATTTTGGGTTTAACCCACCTCATTCTATTATCTTTCTCTGTCATAGACCAAAAGAACTGATGGTTTCCTGTGTGGAGGCAGGTGTTTTCCTAAGCTATCTTAGTGACATGTAGAGTGTAGAAAGCATGGTTCCATTCATGTATTTATTCACTCTACCAAACATTAGCTGAGAACTTTGCCATGTTTTGGAGTTCGGAGAGAAACTCCTGGTTCTGCCCTCAGAGAGTTTTCCGCCTAATAAATTAAAAAGCATATTAATACATCATTGGAGCCAAGAGTACAGGGGTCAGTGGTAGAATACAGGAGAGAAAGACTATTCTGCCTGCAGGGGCCAGGGGTTCTAGAGGGTCTCACACATGAGAAGAGAGGAAATGGAACCTTGACCTCATCTCAAAAGAAGAAAGGCATGCCAGGCAATGCAAACAGTAAGAGAAAAGGAAAGGAGCCCTGGAAATGGGACATGAAAAGCAGCGGATGGTAGCTGAGAGGACATAGGCCAGGTGGGGGCAAGACTGGGTGCCATGTCGCAAAGCATGATGTTTAACCTGTTGGAGAAGAAGAGCTGTGAGAGGTATCAAGTAGAGTGTGACCGGCATCAGTTTGTGTCTTAGGAAGGAGAGTATAAATACATTGTCTTGTTCACATCAACAGGCATTTACCAAATGCCTCCTATAATCTGCATGAGGTGTTTCAAAAACAAATTATCTGCCTTCAAGGGACTCAAATAGTAGACCAACCAAAATGTAAAATATAGTAATGCAAGGTAGTAAATTCTATAATTGTGATAAGTGTAAAGAGCTGCCAGAATATAGAAAAGGAAGAAATTTAACTTTGATAGATTTAAGAAAGTTGGAGGACATATTCTAAGGAAAAGACACAATAATCTTTGGGTAAGAAAATTGTCTATTATACAAAATATTGTGACAATAATTCTAATACTTGGATATAAAAGTGTGATGCCATTTGTGGTATAATTAAATACGGATATGTTAATGCAAAATTTCATATATACAGATTCTACTGTACAGTTTCAAGAGAAAAAAGATGGGGGAAAATAAAGTCAGTGCTTATTGTGATGTCTTAGAAACATCCAAATGGTTCCAGTAGATAAATAGGTATGTTTAACCAACAGAGAAATGAGAGTCCTGAAGAAAATTCTTGAATATTAGTCAAATTGCTAAGATATTTGTCTGACAAACCCCAGGATGGAATGATTTTAAAGGACTCTAGAAGCTTTCAACATGGTTATCATTCGTGTGCATACATTTGATAGGATTAAGTCCTTCTGGAATTATTTTATCAGACTTGATGAGCAATGCCTTGATCTTCACCCATGACCAGTTTTTATTTTTTCCCCTCAACTCTACCATGTTACCTAACATTTTGAGTTTCTACTAGAAAGGTTTAGCAGCAGCTTAAATTATAAAGGGCTAAAGGTTATTCAAGGGCTTATTCTTGTGTTCTGTTAAAACTGCACATCTTGTGGAGGCAAAGGAATGGTGTATGCCAGTGGATGATTGCTAAGTAGTCTGGTTCACTCATGTTTATTATGGTTTCTTCTACCTCACTGAATGCATGTTGAAATAAAAAGTTTTACCTAAATGACCTTAACAGTCTGTGAGAATTTTCTCTGGTAACACAGAAGTATATTTTTATTTTTATCTTGGTAATAAATTTTTAAGTTTTCTATCTATGAAAAAATCATTGTGATTTCTCCTGAGGCTATTGAAGCAGAGGATTACTACACAGATTTGGTAGTTAAAATGAATTGTGGATCAGTGGAAAGCCTTTGGGAATGGTGGCAAAAACCATAGGCAAAATATTGCCGGGCTGTGAGGGGTGGATGTGGCTTGTCAGTCCTTCCTCCAAGTTTCCATGACACTGTGACATGCAAGAAATCCAGGTCCCTTCTGTTAAAAAGAGTTATTTATGGTGGGTCTTTGGACAGAACACCCCTGTTTAATTCCTTAGATAACCATTAACAACTCAGCTGTTCTCAGATAACAACTAACTCACTCAGGGGTCTACACATGAGATACACCTGGGAAGTTTTCTTTTGTTGTTGTTTTTTTCCCAGAGGATATATCCGGGATTGAACCTGGGACCTCATACATGTAAAGCAGGTGCTCAATCACTAAGCTACACCTGCTCAGCTGGGATGCTTTTAAAACTCTCAATAACCACAAAGCACCACAGTCTAATTGTATCAGAATCTGGGGGAGTAGGACCCAGGGATCAGTATCATTAATGTTTCTACAGTGATTAGAGTATATAACCAAGTTTAAAACCATGGTATTTGAGTAATGCCGTGGATAAGTAATTTCATCTGTTGCAGCCTATGCTTTTCTAGCTTATAAAATGGAATATTTTAGAATGTTCCCAAAGACCCCTTCCAACTCAAAGTCATTCTGCCTCAAAGGATGGGGAATTAAGGTATTTATTCAAAGAGATTTCTAAGATTTTCCTCAGTGGAAAAAGTCTGTGTTTTAAGACTCCATGATAGGATGGGGAGCAAATGAACCCTCCCATGGATGTGTGCCAGAATATAGAGACTTTGGCCTCATGCTGAAACTTCCATTCTGACAGCAAAAGAGCAGAGGAAGCACCAATACTTTGATAATTCACCTGCCCATATTTGTTCTCCCAGGACAGATCTCACTCATCATCCTAGTTTCAACACTCTACTTCTTAGGGTTGAAGCCAGGGAAAAGGCAGGTCCTGGAAAGGCTAGGCTATAGCTACAGGAGGTATTTATAGAAAAATCCATGACTATGGCTACTGAAGCTGATCTAGAAAGAGCCAAGTGCATGAAGGTAAGTCTGAGCAATACTGAGATAGGGAAAGAAGGTTTAAATATGCTAGAAGGAAAAATCTGAAAAGAAAACATGAGTAATCAAGGCCCTGAAGCCAGAGATGGAATTGATACCAGTTGGCAAGAAATAGGCCATGTGGGAGTAAAGCTCAAGCACAGATAAACAGACACGGAAGAGCCATGGATGAGATATTGCCTCAATCTAGGAATGCATTTAAGGGACCCCAACCTTCCCAATTGTGAGTGGTTTAGTGCACTCTTGCCAGAAAAAAAATGTCATGGGTATGAAATAACAGATTTCTTTCCATGGGCACATCGGTTGGCTATTTCATCCCTGGGCTTCTAGCACTTAAGGGCCATAGCAGACACTTGCAAATGGATTATTGAAGGCTATTTTTAGATTGTGGCTTTACCTTTATATCCTTGTAACTCCTCTTTGAATTCTGATTCATCTTCCATTTCACATAGTATCAAGCATAATCTTTCGCAAACTAGAAGCCTTTGATAAATATTTTGCTTCCAATTTAATAATAAATTTGGAGAAAGCATTCCAATTGGTGAGAAGTTTAAGGAGAAATGAGTGTCCAAATGTGGTGAAAGAAAATCGTAAATGGAGTTAAGGTAGGGCTGGGTTAGCAGTCTCTCTTTACTCACATGATGTCATGTGCATATATCTGCCATTAGGGTTTACTCTCGAAGTTATAGTCACCTGTTTATGGACCTGTTGCCTCCACTACTCTGAGGATTTTTAGAGAGCAAATTCAGGGCACTCTTCTTTTTAATCAAATATATACTAAGCTTCAGAGAAGATTGAGATTATTAGAGTAGGAATGTCATTAAATGTCAATATTCAGGCATCCAAAATTGGCTCTTAGATTTCATTTAGAGATAACAATTGCAAAAGTCCATCTTGTTTACACTAAGAGTCAAGTACATGTGAGAAAAGCGTTGTTTTGATGATAGGGTCATCCTCTAAAATATCATAACCAGACCCTGGGGATGTAAAGAATTGTCAACCCAAACCATTCTATGTAAAAAATACAGGTTGATCCTATGAGAAGTTTTCCCACCTCTGTAAAAATTAGCTAAACCATCAAAAACCTGGTGGCAGGAAGGACTATTAAAGAGGATTGAACTTGAAAGTCATAAGTCTCTGATAAACACTCATCAGAGCCCAACCCACTCCTCTTCAGTCAAGGGCCTGAAGAAAGCCTGAGAGTCGGACAAATGAAATCCCTAGATAATATGGGAATCCCATAGCAGAAAGGGACTAGGTAAGATTTCCAAGGTGTAACCAAAGGGACTTTGATGCTTACAGGAGTTCTAATCTCTACCCCACATGGCATATGTACCATAGATTAATAGTGACTGGCTGAGGAACCATTTAGGCAATTTGATCTGAGAGTGGCCTCACACAATCCATACAAACCTGTGTTGTTTGGGGAAGCTGATGAATTCCATCCATCCCAACCCTCCTTATGTACAGTAATGGCTGAAAGTGGGCCAGTGGTCTCAAGGAACCAATATGGTCCCATCAAGAAAGGTGAAAAACTTACGGATTCCTTGATTCTATGAAGGTCTGGGGCCATTCCAATAAGGAGGAGCCAGCTAGGTCTACAGTGAGAATAGAAGACACCATCCGAAAGATAACTACAGCCTGAACATTAGCTTTGTAAACCATCCTCCAGAGCCAAGAAAATACCTGATGCTCTCAGAGGTAAAAAGGAGAAGGCAAAGACTTTGAATTTGATGGAATAGTTAGCTTTCAAAATGAAAACTACTGAATTATAAACCAAAGGCCTGAGATACTGGAATTGACACAAGTCTTTGAGGAGATAATCTTTAAGCTGAGACCTGCTAAATCCAGGCCAAAAAATGAAATAAAATAAAATAAAGGAGGGGAAAAGAACATTTCAGGTAACAGGAATTGTGCAGTTTTAGAGTTTTCCACTGCACACAAGAGGTCAAAGTCATCCTGATCTCAGCTAGAGAAGTGATTACAGAAAATACAAAAACCAAAGCCTAGAGACAATGGAAGGACTTACTAAATTTTTGAATTCAAAGGAATCATAGGATCTGCTATCAGAGGCAGTACTTAGTACATAAAACCACTTCATTTTAACCACTTTTCAGGAGATATAGCCTCAAACTTTCTCTAGAAGATTGAAAGTTTGGTTAAAAAAAAAAAAAAAAGGCAATGTATTTGTAGGATTTAAAGGACTCTTCCAGCAAACTTTTTCTGTAAATGACTAGGTGGTAAATATTTTTAGTTTTGTGGGCCATAAAGTCTGTATCACAACTAGGAGTCTCTGCTATTGCAGGCCCAAACTATCCAGAGACAATATGTAAACAAATGGATATGGCTATGTTCCAATAAAACCTTATTTACAAAAATAGATGTGGTTGGGCCAGATTGGAACCACCATCATAGTTTGCCAACCCCTGTAAAAATCCATTTCTGGACTAAATTGGAGAAACAGAGATTTTTGTTTCTAGACTGCATTATTTTGCTTTGCAGAACTATTTTAACCATTAACTGGAGACATGTTACAGACCACACTAATGAAAGCTGTAGGCAGCATCATTGCAAACTCAAGCCATGTTGGCTAGGATTGGATGGAATGGTCAAGCCCTAGTTCCAAAAAAGTTAAGAAAACAACTAACTGACATTTTCAGACATGATCGTGGAAAGTGGGATCTGTTTGATGAGTCAATTTCATCATTCAGGATAGGCTTAAATAATAAATATTTATGCTTCCTTAATGCTAATTGACCGTGTTCTTCTGCAGGGTCCTGTACTACATCATCACTGGTTTTACTCTGGGACTCCACGTAATGGAACAGCAACTATCAAGAATATTCCTGGCAGAAGTAAAAAGACTGTGACATGGCATGCACTACCTCTAAAACCTGTTTTGCTGAAGTGATAGACGTGATTTTCCTCCCTCACCTTTCATTGGCCACAGCAAGTCACATGTATATGCTAAGTTTTAATGGACTGAGGAATGCAAACTTATCATAAGTCCAGAGATAGACAGAGAGACCAAATACTTCTAAACAGCAGTAACGCAACCACAGCCAAGTCAGCATCTCCTTTCAGAGGCTGTTAAAAGAGTCCCAAAAAGACAAGCTGAAGGCTCAGTGATGTGGATGGAAAGACACAGAGGGACAAAAGGCTGACTAAGAAATGGCTCTTTATTCTTAATGGGAAGTGGTGGCAGCCACAGCAAGAAAGCCTCAAGCATGGTCTTTTAAGGTCTACAATATATTCATTAATTGATATTCTTATGAACTCCTATCTGTGAGAAATTCTAAGTATCAAATAGTCTTCCCACTTATCAAATTCAAGAAAGCCATTCTTGGGTCTCAGAGCTAACCAGAAGTTCCCCCAGAGGTCACACAGAAACCAGGAGACAGGTCATTGTCCAGTAAGACAAGTCTCCTGAAAAGATTGGAAATTTCCTATGAAAACATAAAAAAGTAAACTAGAAATGTTAATCACACATGCTTGTGTACTGAGAAGGTTTTCATTTCTTTATACTTTTCGGTTTTTCTTCTTTTTTTCAAGCACACCGACAGGTCGCTCATTTCCCTCTGTTTACTTCTCTCCCCACATGTGGCCATGCCATAGCCCTTTCTTTCTTCTGACTGGGAAGGAGGCCTGGCTGCCATCACTGGGACAGCTGGCTGCATGTTCTCCAGAATGGGCTATGAAACTCAGAACTATCTGTTTCCTTCATGCTTCGGTAACTAATCCAGAATCAGCACCACTGTTAAAAACACCAGTTGTTAAAGATGAAACAGAGATTGGAGCAGGTGGGCTATGTGGACTGAGCTGTTACACCACAAAATTTGCAGAGAAAAAGAACTTTACTGTGCAGTTCACTGTATTTCAAAACACACACACAGATGTGCATCTACTTGGAGCCAAAAACAAAGAATGAGCGAGTCAGAAAGGAAGAAGCATCAGTAGCAAAAAGGCAGTGCATTCCCCTGGGCTCTGCTTTGAGAAATGCCAATATGCAAAAATATGAAATAATTATTTATGAGTTCTTTACTGTATGTGTATAAGCTTTGGGGGCATTGGAGGCCTTGACTTTTTCATCTCAGTGTTTTTAAGCCAGGACTTTGCCTTTGGGTGCACAAAATGCATTGAACAAAGAAAGAAAACTGAGAGAAAAAACAAGAAGGGAGGGAGATTTCTTTCCTCATTTCACAAAAGAATTCACCATGATGTTTCTTTAAATAGTGAGCTTCTTGGGCCACCTAGATGATTGTTTAGAGACTGTTAATTAGCTGACACATAGGCAAAACTCAGAAGAGAAATTATAAAAATAGTTCCTAATTCGATAGCACATTTATATTTGCTTTTTAACTTGATTCTCAAGTCTCTCTTGATATCAGGTAAAGTATAAAATGTCTGTGTATGGTTTTGTTTTATTTACCCTAGCTAAATAATAATAATAATAATGCAGCAATGGCTGATAAAATATCTGACAACTTACCCCATCAAAGTATTGGAGAGTCTGACTCAATTTACAAAAGTGCACTCATTCTTTTATCTATTCATTCATTTGACAAATACGTATTGTCTAACCTGTGCCAGACCCTATGCTAGAAGCCCATTTAAGTTTATAATTTGCTACATTTGGTATAGAACATGGGTTCTTAGTAATAAATAGGTAAGCTGATTTTATAGTTTCACTTTTTATCTTTGTAATCATAAACAAATTACTTTATCTTTTTGTCCTTAACTTTATCATTGGTGAAGTAGGGATCATGATACATACTTATAGGATAGGGTTAATCATGAGAGAAAGATACAAAAATACCAAGCACTTGCTAGGCACATAGGAGACCCTACATAAAGAAAATTTTCTTCTCTTCTTTTCCTAATTCATAAATTACAACCAGGTTAACCAATAAATAAGCATATTTACTCTTGTTAAGTATAAAAGATTGTTTTAAGTATCAGAAATTTGGAGGTAAACTATGTTTCTTTTCTTGTTCATCCAACTTAAAACTAGTTCAAGGAGCACAACACATACCCAATTATGTATGTGCCTGGTCTATCGGCTCCAGATGGGAGTCTTATAGTAGATGGGAAAACTGCTCTACCTAGATTGTAGAAAAATATTCTTAGAAGATGTACACTTTGATACACTTGAAGAATGGGGAAGGATTACAAAGACAGAGATGGGGATAGAAGGCTTTCCTGTTAAAGGACCAGATATGAACAAGGTTCTATCACCAGACTTTAGTAGGCAGACACACACCTGTCCTCAATGGTACAGTAGATTCCCACTGTCTCAGCCATTGATGACCATTCTGAAAGAATGAATTATTTTTTTAATAAAATTTTACTGAAGTATACCTTTCATACATGAACAATATATGTATAGTAAAATTTGTGAATTTACTCAACAAACATGCATATCATCATACAAGGCTCCCATACATCTCTCCACCACCAACACCTTGCATTATTGTGAAACATTCTTATGAACTATGAAAGAGCATCACCAAAATATTGCTGTACTGTAGCCCATATCTTACATTTGGTCTAGTTTCCTCCCTACCCATCCAACTATTAACACTCTGCATTAGTATTACATATTAAACAATGAATGTTTGTTGATAATCTTGTATGTAAAGCATCCCTGAGTTATATGATGAGGGAGATGAACTTACGTATGTCAATATCTAAAGTCCTACCCAAAGTATCTGGTTTCAACCTAAAATTATGGAACATTAAAAAAAGCAAGAAAAGAAAACAAACAAACTTTTTTTTCAACAGACATAGGAATCAACAGAATATGACTCAAATATGTTATATGTTTTGGAACTATGAGATAGGGAATTAAAATAATTGTGATTAATATGTTAAAGGTTTTAATGGAAATTGTGCACAACATGCAAGGTAACATGAGTAACTTCAATTTTCAGAAGATAAATAAAAGAATGTATTAAATGGAAATTCAAGGATTGAAAAATACAGTAACATAGATAAAACATGCCATCAATGGACTAATCAGTATACTCACACAGCCCAGGAAAGAAACAGCTAACTAAAACATAGGTTAATAAAAATTTCTCAATCTGAATCACAAAATGAAAAAATGAGTTAAATAAATAAATAAATAAATAATAAAGAACAAAACATCCAAGAACTGTGGGATAATATCAAGTAGTATAACAAATGTATACTTGGAATCCCAGGAGAGTAGGGAGACAGAACAAGAAGAATAAATATTTGAAGAATTTTCCAGACAGATGCCAAACCATGGATTCTAGAAGCTCAAAGAACACAGAGCAGGATCATGACCACCACACACACACACACACACACACACACACACACACATACAACCACACCTGGACATATAGTCAAACTGATAGACATCAAAGAAAATCTTGAAGAGAGCTAGAAAAAAAAGACATATTTCACACAGAAGGAGATTTACAGTAGTCTGCTTTCCAGAAAACTTAAATACAGAAAATAATGGAGTGATACTTAAAATGCTAAAAGAAAAATAACTATCAACCCAGAATTCTATACCCAATGATAAAAACTCTTTCAAAAACGAAAGAGAATTAAAAACGTTCACAGACAAAAACAATGGGAATACATTGCCAGCAGATGTGCCAAACTTACAGGACAGTTACAAAAGTAATACAAACCCAAACAGAGAACTCCAACATACCTTACTTCTCCCCAGATACCCAGATTCAATAATATTAATATGTTAACACATTTGCCATACCATTCTATCTATCCATGTACCAATCTATAAATCCATCTGTCCATTTATCCATTTTAGTTTCCCTGCTTCTAAAACAAATACCATACAATGAGTTGGCTTAACAACAGGAATTTATTGGCTCACAGTTCCAGAGATAGAAGACTTGTTTCCACCAGGGGCCTGTATCTTCTAGCTGGCTGGCAATCTTTGCAGTTACGTGGCTTTTCTGTCACATGGCAATGCACATAGTACCATCTTCTCCTTTCTCTTCTGCGTTCTGTTGACTTCCAGTTTCTGGCTGCTCCCATGGCCTCCTTCTCTCTCTCTCCCTCTGTTTAAATTTCATTCTGTTTATAGAGGACTCCAGTAATCTGGATTGAAATCTAAACTGATTTAGTTAGGCCACACCATAACTGAAGTAGCAACTGCAAGAAATACTAATTACAATTGTTCCATGACCCATAGAACCAGGGGTTGGGACCTGAACATTCCTTTTGTGGGACATATGATTCAATCCTCAACATCTTGTATGTATGTGTGTATGTATGTATGTATGTATGTATGTATCTATCTATCTATCTATCTATCTATCTATCTATCTATCTATCTACATCTATCTATTATCATCTATCTATCTAGTCTATCATCAATCCTTTTTCTGAACACTTTAATATAGGTTGTATATACCATGCTCCTTGAACTCTTTATACTTCCAAATATATTTCCAAAGAAAAAGGATATTTACTTATGCAACTACCAATAGTGCAATAATCAAGTTAAAGAAATTTAATATTGATATAAAAATTATAGTCTATATTCCAATTTTCACATAAATCCTGATAATGTCCCTTTGATCCTTTTCTCCTCCATTGCTAGATCCCATGCAGGATCATGCATTGCAGTTAATGGCCATTGTCTCTTTAGTTGCATTTTCTTTTCTTAATTGTTAGAACGCATTTATACAATAATATTTCAAACACTCCAATCAGTGGGATTAATCGTATTCACAATGTTGTGTAATCATCAACACCTTTCATTACTAAAATTTTCTCATCTTCCAAAACTTAAACCCTACATCCATTATGCACTAACTCCCTACTTCCTCTCCCCCTTACCCCTCATAACTTGGACTTTAATTTCTGTTTTGATGAGTTTGCATATTATCCTATATATTTTTTGTAATTATCATGGGGCTTAAATTTAACATCCTAAATCTACAACAATCTCATTTGCTTTGATTTCAACTAAACCTCAGTAGGATACAAAATATATTCCTTTGTCTCTCTGTCTCCCACTTTAAGTAGTTTTGTCACAAATTACATGTTTATATATTATGAGTCCCAAACCACTGATGTATCATTACATATTATGTATGTGCCTTGTAGAGCCTTTAGGAAATAAAAAAATGATGTTAAAAACCAAAAATACAATGGGACTGGTATTTATATTTACCTATGTTGCTTCCCTTACTTAAGATCTTTATTATTTATTCAGCTTTGAGCTATCATCTGTTGTTCTTTCTTTTCAATCTACAGAACACTTTTTAGCATCTCTTGTAAGGTCAGTCTATGGTGACAAACTCCCTCAGCTTTTGTTTCTCTGTGAATGTATTAATCTCTCCCTCATTTTTGCAAGTCAATTTTGCTAGATATAGAATTCAGGGCTGTCAATTTTTTGCTTTCAGTTCTTTAAATATGTCATTCCACTGCCTCCTTTCCTCCATGGCTTCTGTTGAGACATTGACGCAATCTTACTGAGGTCCCTTTGTACATGACACGTTGCTTCTTTCTTGTGGCTTTCAGAATTCTTTTTTTAATGGACATTCAACGGTTTTATTATAGTATGCCATGGTCTGAATATATTTGGGTTTATCCTGATTGGACTTCATTGAGCATCCTGCATGTGTATATTCATGTCGATTATTAAATTTAGAAAGTTCTAAGTCATTATTATTTCACATATACTCTCTGCTTCTTTCTTTCTTCTCCTTCAGGGATACCCCCAGAATGTGTATATTGATATCCTTGATGGTGCCCCACAGATTCCCCAGGCTCTGTTCACTTTTCTTCATTCTTTCTCCTTTTTGCTCCTTGGATGGATGATTCCAATTCCCTTATCTTCAAGTTCTCTGATTCTTTCTTCTGCCATCTCCAATCTGCTGTTGAAACCCTCTAGGCAATTTTCAATTTCTGTTACTGTGGTCTTCAGCTCTGTGTGGTTCCTTTTCATAATTTCCATCTCTTTATTGATTTCCACTTGTGTTTTCTAATCATTTTCTTGATTTCCTTTAATTCTTTGCCCATGTTTTCC
Organism: Tolypeutes matacus; assembly: GCA_026826555.1. Lineage (NCBI taxonomy): Eukaryota > Metazoa > Chordata > Mammalia > Cingulata > Chlamyphoridae > Tolypeutes > Tolypeutes matacus. The sequence continues at coordinate 58,734 of JAKSZT010054096.1, read as the reverse complement.
TTTAGTTCTTTGACCATTTTTAGGACCCTTTTTAAAAAAAGTTTTTGCATAGTATGTCCCAGGTCTGATCCTCCTCATCAATGGTTTCTATTGCTTTAATCTCCTTTGTCTGGGCCATTGTTTTCTGTTTCTTTGTATGTGTTATAAACTTTTCTTGAAACCCAGACATTTTAATGTGTTGTCACTGGAATGTAGACCCTGAGACAGCTATTCCTTAAATTTTGTCTAGCAAGTATTTTTTATAATAGAACTTTCCTTGAATGCCAGGAGAAAATAAAAAAAAAACAAAAAACAAAACCTCTCCCAGTCTTTGCAGATTGTGCTGTGTGAGTGAGGTTCTTCAGATTTTATCCAGATAATACATTTAGAGAATAGTCAAGGCCAAATCATAAAGGCCTCTTTGATCCTTTTTGTGCATTCATCTTGTCTTTGGTATGCACACATGGCCCTCAAATTTCTCCTGTTTACATGGATAGGAATATTCCCTCTTCCCTAGGAAATAGTGTTCTCACTGTCCACAGCACTGCACTATATGTCCTACAGCCAGGAATCCCTTGCTGCAGGCAGCCATGACATGAGTCCACTCCCAGAGTGTGCTGTAGGAGAGCTCTGTGATCTACCTTTATATCTTCATATGCAGGGCAAGTTCTGGGACAGTGAGTTTGTGACAAGTGTCTTGTTTCAGTCCCTCAGACCACCACCAGACAGATTGGACCAGACATACATATTTTCAGTATGTGGATGAAGTTTATCCTACTCCTTCCAGAAGCAGGATCAAGGACCCACACTGGAAGCATGGGCTGGCTCTGTGCCATGCAAGGGAGGGGTTGGGAGACAGGCCAGCCAGGGTGCAGCAAAAAATAAGTTTCTTATTTTCTTGCTTAAATGCTCACCCTATTACTGCAATCCTTTATTTTCTGGAGTTTTTAAGAAGATGTGCCTGCCATTTCTTCCTAGTTGTTCAAATTTTCTATGTAGGTCAGAGTTCTGAAGCTTCTCTCTTTCATCTTGATGGTGAAGAGCTAATTAATTGATTTTTGACAAAGGCATCATGGCATTTCAAATGGAGAAAGAATGCTCTTTTTAAAAAAGGGTACTAGAAACTTCATAAGCAAAAAGATGAGCATTGACCAATACCTTGTACCTTATACCATAAACAAACAAAAAACCAATAACCTCAATGTAAATATGAGATAATAAACATTTTAGAAGAAAATATAGGAGACAGTATTTGCATCCTTGTGATAGACAAAGAATTCTTAGAAATGACACCAAAAAATGACACTGAAAGAAAATATTCATAAATTAGACTTTAACAAATTTGAAAATTTTTGCTTTGTATATTAAGGGAAAGAAAGCTATGCCACAGACTGGTGGAAACTATTTGCAAATCACATAGCTGAAAGAAGACTAGTATCCACAGTATATAAATAATGCTCAGAACTTAATAAGGAAACAAAGAACCCAAAACAAATGTGGGCAAAGGACTTGAAAAGATGCTTCATCAAAGAAGAAATATGGATGAAAAAATAAACACAAAAAAGATGTTCAGCATCATTAATCAGTAGGAAATGCAAATTCAAGACCACAAGACACCCCTGTACATGCATTAAAATGACTTAAAAATAAAACTAAGAATTACAAACAATACCATATGCTGTCAGGGAAGTGGGACTGTTGGAATTTGTAGTCCTTGCTTATGTGAAAGCAAATTTGTACATCCATTTTGGAAAATAGTTTGGCAGTTTTGTTTTGTCCTTTTTTAAAAGTGTTAAAAGAAATAAAACAAAATAGATTTGCTATGGTTCAGAGATATAAAATTGAGTCAGGAGATCATTCTGGAGGTTACACTTAGGCAGTTCTCAGCCAGACATCACAAACTGTCAGAGTATGCAAAACCTCAAGAACAATGTTTCTCAAAACCCCACAGGTATCCTGGCACAATAAACAAACCACTAGAGAAAGACCTCAGTTAACTATCTAGCCTGAAGGATAGTTAGAATATCCCAAATATTCACCACCCACAAACAACTTGTCTATCTTCTTTTCTTGAAAACAAAAAATAAACAAACAAAAAAAAACCCTTGTATGGAAATGCCAAGACCAGTACACAATTTGGGATGCTATCTGAATATGTGTCCTCTGAATGGCAATTCTAAGATCCCCAAAATGCCTTTTTGTCTTACGGCTTAGTTTTTTTATTTTTCTGTTGACAAAGGGACACATGCCATATTATCCAGAAATTTCGCTCCTAGGTATTTCCCCAAGAGAAATGAAAACCTATATTCACACAAAAACTCGTATGTAAATGCTGATAACAGTTTTATTTACAGTTAAAAAGAACTGGATGAAAAAATCAAATATCTTTCTACTAGTAAATGGACTTGTGTCTTTGTTCGCCATCATATCCATTACCTTTTTAGGTGTGTTAGCTATTTCTTCAGTATGTTCTCCCACCTGTCTTCTTTATATCCTTAATCTCCTCCTTCAGTTCTTTAAGTTGGTCCATGATATTTGTTTGGATATCTTTGATTAGTTGTTCGATGTACTGCATTGCTTCCTGGTTTTTATTTTGTGCACTGAACTGGTCCATGTTTTCCAGTTTTTCAGAGTCATTTGTATTTTTCTGTTGCCCTCTGGTCATCATATTATCTTGATGGGTTTGTTCAGTTGATTAGCTTTTCTCTATGCTCTAGAATTTTATTTAGCTGTTGGTTCTGCGTGTGAGTTAAGTTTTCTCTTTGGCAGTTTTTCTTCTTATTTTATTTCCTTACTTCTTTCTATGTTCCCTTGAAGGCGAAAGGTTAGGGCCAGAGGAATCAAAATGTGTAAGGAAGGCAGAAGGATAATAGAAATATTGATAAAAGTTAGAAGAGGGGCAAAATGAGACTTAATGAGATGAATATTCAACTTGTGTAGGCAGTGTAGAGTACTAGGAAAAAATATGGAGTTCCTATAATGGACTGGGAAAACAAATGGAGGAATATATATATATAGTGATTTAGAAGGCTAGAATTATGAGGAGGTAGAGAAATAGTAGAGAAAGGTCTGAAAGGAAAAAGTTAATACTAATAAAAAAAAAAGA
>JAKSZT010054096.1:0-47565 GCA_026826555.1 Tolypeutes matacus | reverse complement strand
ATCCTGAAAACTTTTCAGCAATCTGCAATATTGGTCATCGTTCTCTGTAGGATACAGTGGGAAAACCACCTAAAGTAAGCAAACAACAGAGAGTTCAGCATCAGAGTTTATACAATAAACATGGATTAGTATTAAATTAAGAAATAGACATTATGAATAAAAATCAATGTTCATCATTTGGTATATACTATATGGTCACAATTATATTAAAAGGCTTCCTCTTCTCTGCCCCTGCCGCTCTACCCCAAAAAACTTAGGAATTTATTAAAAAGAGTAACTAAAGCCTAGTGGGTGGGAACAAATACATCTTGATTCAAATCCTCGCCATTATACTCACCAACTTTGTGACTTCGCTATGTGAACTTAAGTCTGATTTTTCTCATATGTAAAAGGAGATTTGTAAGAATGTAACTACTGCATTGGGTTGTTGTACAAATTAAATTACAGGGAACAGATGTGGCTCAAGCACTTGGGCACTCTTCTCCCACATAGAAGGCCCCAGGTTTGGTTCCCGGTGCCTCCTAAGAAGACGAGCTGACGCAATGAGGTGATGAACAAGCAGACATAATGAGCAGGGAGCAGATGTGGCTCAAGCAGTTGGGCACCCACCTCCCACATGGGAGGTCCTGGGTTCAGTTCCTAGTGCCTCCTAAATAAGATGAACAGGTACAATGAACAGAGACAACAATGAGGAGACACAACGAGCAGAGACAACAAGCAGACACATTGAACAGAAAATGAGCAGACTGATGAGGGAGCTATCTCGGGGTGTAGGGGAGGGAACAACTGGCAGTTATTAACACCAGAATAAAGCAAAACATTAAAAAAATAAATTACATATTATACAGTACTTAGCACAGGGTTTGTCACATAGCAAGCACTAATAGAGGTCTAATATATGTTATTATGAAAGAATTTATTAGGTTAGCTCATCTTCTACTTTCAAAATATTAAACGATTCTCAAGCATAAATTTCCAGTTCCATAGGTAAGCCTTAACATGACAACTTACCTAGATTTCAGAAGCAATTTAGGGCAATTGGAAAATGAAGATTGTGACTTAATGGTAGGTACCAACATTATTTCTACAATTTTCTGAAAATGAGCAATAATAGTGACACAATTAGGAAAGCTGCTAACAAATCAAAAGTCCTTTATCTGCTCGATTAAGGAACTAACTTATATATAACAGGGATCTCATATAACCTGGGTAATCTATTTTTGTCATGTGAAAGACATTAACATACATGAAGAAATACATGCTACTGGATCTTTCATTTCAGAGCTCTCAACTAGAGCAGGGTCTTTCCTCAAAAGTTGGGGGCAGAGGTGTAGAGTTAATCTCCAGCTGACCAGCTCACCTTGTAACGCTGTGGTTAATTTGCAGAAGTGGTGATTTGTCAGTGGTGTATTTAAACCTATAGGCCAGTAGGTATTTGACTCCACCAGCTCTTAGAACTAAAGCAGATGCTTTCATGGTTGCTACTTGTTTCTGCAAACACTGAGAATGTTCCAGAAAAATGCTACAGATGCATTTTCCAATGCAGTTTTGATACATGGTACAGGAGGATCTATCTAGCAGGAGGTAGCTTCTTATAGGGATGCCTCTATTGTTGGCTTAATGTTAGGTACAGAAATAAAGTGACATTGTAGATGCAGGACAGGTATACTGCTTCTTTTCCTGTTTTCCTCAATCCTAAATAAATACCTGACCAGAAACTTAATGGAGTAAATCAAATTGCTTAAGACTAGGAAGAAAACATTTTGCAAAAAGCTCCTACAGCCTCAAAACACATTGTTTAGTTACTGAATACGGAAACAATTCTAACTAAATTGAATGAGTACTAGGAGCCAGGGGTTGACAATGTAAGTGGCATCCCTAATTCTGCAATTCTGCCTATGCTTTTTTTTTTTTTACTTTGATAATTTTATTAATTAAATTATTTATTTTATTAAAGCACCTTTAGATTACATAAATGTTACATCAAAAATAAAGAAAATTCCTGTATAACCCCATTCTCTAGCAAAATTTTCCCAATTAACAACATCTTTCATTAACATAAATTTGTTACAATTGATGAACACATATTAAAGCATTGATATGAATCATGGTTTATAGTTTACATTGTGGTTTATACTTTGCACCACTCCTTTTAACAGCTGTGTTATCATCAACCACATCAGGCATCTGTAAGCATCATAACAATAACAAGTATGTGTTGAGTGTTTACCAGGCACTCCATCTTATAAAATTCCCATGGTTGCCCTGTGAAATAGGCACCATTATTAGCCCCATGTTTTAGATAACTATACTGAGGCACAATGAGGTTAAATCACTAGACCTCAGTCACAGAATAAATCCAGGCACTCTGATTCCAAAGCCCCAGTGCTTGAAATAATATGTGTAAATTATCTATCCCAGTGCAGACACTCAGAAAATAAATACCAAGGAATTTCTCTATGCCCATCATTTTGGAAATACAATTGGCATATGACTAACAGCTTGCCCTGATGAATGTATAAAAGTAGTTTTTGATGATGCTGCATATTACCCTGATAGTATCAATAACATTTTAAATGGGATAAGCATAGATTATGAAATTAAACAGTGTTGATATTTTAAAATCAAATGAATAGAAACTATCCCTTAAAGTTACAGTCTTTAGCTAAGCCCCCAATACACTAAATAATTGAAGTTCCTATTAGAGTAATTCTAAACGTACCTGGTGATTCTGGGATTAACACTTTCCACAAATCCAACCACCACCATTGTTCCATTCAGTGTATTCTTATAGATGTCGATACCAACCACCATCGGGGACTTTAACTGCAAAATTGAAATTTTCAAGAGTTAATAGGATGAAGTATTCCCCCAAAGAATGATTTAATTGAAGTTCAAAAAACTATCCCCAGTTACTAAATCATTTAAGTTGTGCTGTGTGTCAGGGAGATCAAGGTTCAGATGAGATGGATTATTAACTCAGGAAACAAAGAGATAGTTGGAGGGAAGGATAAGGTATGTACTTGGAGGGAAGGACAAGGTATGTACTCAGGGGGAAGGAGGGAAGGACAGGGTATGTACTCATGGGGAGGGACAGGGTACGTACTCAAGGGAAGGACAGGGTATGTACTGGGATAGAAGGAAAGGGTATGTACTTGAGGGAAGGACAGGGTATATACTTGAGGGAAGGACAGGGTATGTATTCAGTGGAAGGACAGGGTATGTAGTTGGTTTAAGAGATTCACTCTGGTCCAAAATAGACATCACCCTCCATGGTGCGGGCAAGAGGCACCACTGGCTAAATCGATTCTGGGGAAGTCACCGGTGCATTTAGCCCTTGCCTCTGTGCTGAGAGACTCTGAACAGGGGTCCATCCCCATTATTCATATGGCTAAGGAATCTTCATTTGGCCGCAAGCCCCCTGGAAAGGCAATGGGTAATACCACGCCCAGCCTGACTGTGGCGATGTCAAGGAATGGGCAACCTTCCATCACTTGTCATTCCCCACACTTCTTTACATAGTGGCTGTAGTTCAGGAAAGACAAGAGGATTTTCTCAGTCCCCACCATAATATGGAGATTCAGACCACATGCTATTCCAGTTCTCCAAGCTCCAGGAAGCCCTGGGCAGGGCGTAAGGCTACTCGGAGTTAGCACTATGCTGAAAGCAAGAATAGCTGGAGACCACAGAGCACAGATTTCAGATTTGTGGCTGGGGAGATCCCAATCAAATTCCCCCAAGTCTACACCAAATCTATTCTCTTCCACAAACTATATTAAGTCATCAGTTTAAAAGGAACCATTGGAAAGCAGGAACCCCACAGGGGCTGGCATCTTGCTGGACCCAGAGCTGAGGCTCAGCAAGCAAGCAAGGCAAACAGATAACTCTGGAGTCATGTGAAACTATCTCCTACTTACAAAAAATTGAGGATAGTGGATGTGACTCAAGCAGTTGAGCGCCCACCTCCCACATGGGAGGTCTCGGGTTCGGTTCCCAGTGCCTCCTAAAAAATCAGAAACAAACAACAGGCAAAACAAACGGTAAAACCAACTCAGGGAACCCGATGTGGCTCAGTGGTTGAGTGTCAGCTTCCCATATATCAGGTCCCCTGTTCAAGCCCCAACCCATGGTACCTAAAATACTATGCAAAACCAAACAAAACTGATTGACTGATGGATTAAAAGGCCAAGTGTGCCTGATTGCTCACATGTATCTCCACGCCCCACAGCTCGCCCCCGAGCTTGTAGGTCATCTGCATGGCTACCTTGCTGGTGAAGGCCATCATTGTGCCCCAATTGTTAAGGGTCCGAACACACGGTGGCTCAGGACTGGGCAGTCCCAAGCTCAAATACTTCTTAATGGAATCATAGTAACTCTTCTGAACAGAAGGCAGAATACACATCACCTGAAAACAAAAGACAGTAGGAGAGAAGAATCAATCTACTCACGCTTAGAAGCAGCTTTTTAGAAATGAATACATGGATTCTACACACCATGGAACTGTTAGCATGCCCACAGTTCTCTTATGTGGCCCCTCAACCACTGACTACAAAGGATGTCCACGTCTTTTCATCAGCAAGAACTCACGGGCATGACCCCACTGCCCAGCTCCCTGCTCTTGTCTTCCTCCCCGTTTCTCTCCTGACCTGACTCTCCAAGTCCCATCTCACCCAGCTCTTTCTCAACTGCCCTTTCCCTTTCTTTTAGGAAAGTGACTACCTGTGGCTTTCCAGCATCCCCACATCCTCCCCCAGCTCTGCACAAAGATAATGGAAAATTAATTTAAATTGTGGTGCTTTTCCCACTAGGTACTAGGCAAAGAATAAAGGAAACAAACAAACAAAAAAAAAACATTTTCTTTACTGGGAGTTGAGAATTGGGACATGGGAGAAGGAAACTCAGAGAATGGAGCTTCAGGTCTCTGATATGTTTAATTCCAGCCTCTCTCTGTCACTCTCCCCACATCTTACCAGGTGTTTTCCACACTGAAGAATCTCTTCTTGTCCACCTCCATCTCCTTCCCATCTTTATTCTCCAGCTTTCAAGTTATAAAAGACAAAGTCACTGTTATGATTAGCAGGAGAAAACGAAGTAATTTTCTCACCTATACTACTGTTTGAAATCATAATGTCAAGGGCCAAAATTATTTAAACCTTATTATAGTCAGTGGAGAAGAAAATACTAAAAAGTTTTTAGCAAAATTCTCTTAGGGGCCCTCCTGCCTTTCGTCCTATGGCTTTGGGGCCAAACAAGATAGGTGGCCAAGAAAAGTTGGAGGCCATGCCCAGAGAAGAAAGGAGCCCAAAGAGATTGGCAACACACTGGATAGCACGAGCAGCCAGGGGGCAGGGTGGGGAGCCAGGTCCCTCATCATCAGAGAAGAGATGGACAAACATGGAAAGGGGAAGCTTTCCTGTGGGGTTGGACTGGAACTGGAGGGGTGAACACATGTATAGAGATACACAGATATTAAAAGAGATGCCGGAGTGCATGTGGATGTGTAAGTACACAGACATACGAGCACATATTTCCTAGCTTTGCCCATGAGAAAGCCTGGGACAGTGACACTCCAGGAGCAAATAAGATCCTGGTTTCTAAATACTGTTCTCTAACAAAAGGGATCAGGGCTCCTTGGAGATTTGTCTGACTGCAGGGCTTGAGCAGCAAGATTACAAGATAAGTGTGTAATTGTACCAGAAAGTAAGGAAGTTTTCCAAGAATCAGAGGGCATGTAAAAAAAATGCAGAAATGAGCTTGAATGGGGCTCCCACTGGCAATTCAGGGACAATGTGAGCATCAAAGTAAATAATAATAGTAATGGGCTATAACTCAGTAAAGAAAACAGGAATCCATGGAAAAAAATTTAAAAGAAGAAGAAGAAATAAATTTAAAAATAATAAAACAAAGAAATAGGAATCCGTGAGTTTATACTGAAATAAATAAATGGGCAAGCATCAGTTAAGAAGAGAAAGCTCTTCCATTTAACCCTCTGCCACCTAATAAATGTAGAAGGAATGATGGAATTAGAAAACCATCATTTGGCAATCATGATAATTATGACTGATTCAGGCAAGAAGCATAAATGGATGCAAAAATGAGTGGGTAAAAGTCTGATGAGGGACCAGATCTTTATATAGTCTTAAAGCATCTTCCTACAGAAAAATGTCTAAACAGCACAGAGAAAATTATTTACCAGCTGAACATCACCATCAACATGTTGCTGGATAGCTCCAAGGAATGAAGCTGGATTTTCTTGCACTTTTATGCTACATAAAAAGATTAATTTTGAAGCTATATAATTTTCTTTTTAGTATCACATAACCATATGGCATTAGAAATGATACAAATACATTTTCATAACAGTAGTAATTTTAGGAATAAATCATTACGGAAAAATTTAAAACCCTGAGGTCTAAAATTGTTTCTCCCACAACAGGAAAAACATTTAATAATAATTTTACTATCTTAAAAAGTAGTTTGGTGGAAAATGAAATTTTTGCAATTGTACAGAATTCCTACAATTAGTAATAATGCTGTTCAAAATGAGGTTGAAGGTGAACTTGTAGAATCACAAGTCTCATAGTATCAAGGATCGGAAACAGGGCTCAGGATAAACCAAGATTAAGATTTCCCTAACACCAAAGCTATATTGGAATTTTAAAATAAAATTTTCAAACATTATCAGGCTAAGGAGACCAAGACAACCGGTAGCCTACATGCTTTGGGCAAAAGATTTTTTTTCCTTAGGGGCAGCTCGGAGCCTGGAATACCTAGCTAACTACCCTAATCAATCAGTCAGCGAGTCCTTATCAATTACCTACCATGCCACCATGTTAGGCACCACAGGCACAGAAAACAATTCCCACACACAGAACTGTACATGTCTAGTTTCTTTAGAATCAGGCTATCTTGTGCAGACATGACTGGACTATCCCAGTGCCCAGTGACTGTAAAACTTCCCAGCAGGTGGCTGGACAACCATCTCCTGATCACTGACTCTCTCAAATCTCCTCAAGTGGCCTGTGGCATTTTTTAAGCAACCACAGGACTGTGACATTTCCAATTCAATCTCTTGCATGTGGACTCAGTGGCCATCTTACTCATTCTAAAGTCATCAGACAAATGTTCGAGATGAGAGAAGCTATGCATATAAATCTAACAGGTAAATGGATACTTCACAAGAACAAAAGATTGGAATAAAATGTGGTCTTTCAAATAAAACAGGCCAAGAACAGAACATGGGCTCTGGCTTACTCATGGAATGTGTGTGGTAAAGAGCCTTTGATGGCAGCCTCAAGTCGGCTGATGTGGCTTCTTTCATTAATCTTTTCTTACTTTAATAGCTTGTGGGTTAAAAGAAATTAGAACAGATGAAACTCAAATCTGGCAATTTGTTAAGAGATTTGATAAGAGTAGAATTCTAAACTATGGTGTAAAATGAGACTTCTGGAATATCTGTGGTTTTCAACAATGCTTGCACTGCTAGTTTAATTAATTAGTAGCCATGTGTTAAAGAATAACTTCCCACCCTGCCAATTAGGACATTTTCATTTCTCAAGAAAGAAAAGTGCTGGTTTCTCTTCCCAAGCATATCAGGTTTAATAAAGTAGCTTGTCTAAAGCAAAAAAAAAATTTAATTTTGAGTTTGCGTATGCATGTGTCCCTTACTAAACCCAAAGCAACTGATCTTTCTCATTCCTGGCAATTGGCACAATATCTAGCACTTAGTAGATGGTCAGTGAATGTTCAAAGGATAGGTGAATGACCTGGTTTTATCAGAAAACTAAGTGATTAATCTTATGCTACAGTAACAGAATCAAAAAAGCTATTTCAGATCTATTTTTACACTAAATTTTAACACATAAAATCTATCAAAGAAATCAGGAAATGCAAACTTTATTAATATCCTCTTAGCTATTAAGTTTTATAAATAACTGATATAAAAGCATTAAAAAGAAATATTGAGAAGGCAATATATGGATCTATTAAGGATTTATACCCCAGCTTTTACCAAAAAGATTTTGAGGTACTATTGTCTAAGAAGAACTGTGAAAAGAAAGTTTTGAAAAGACCAACATAAAATACATTAACCTTATAAAACTTTAATCATTACAAATCTCATCTATTTAGAAATACTTCTTTGTAATTTATAACAGGAAACTTTACTGAGGTAAGTTTTTTTGGAGATACCAGCCATTATTTCCTACCTTCCAACCAACCCAAATAATACATGAAAAAATGGGGAATGATTTTCAGCATATTCTCACATTTTTAGGTAGCCCACGTTAAAACCCATGGAGCTTCCAGCTCTTCTCAAGCAGTTCAGAAAGCTCTTATTCACATATTTGATTCTGCTACAATATATTACCAACCATTTTTTCAAAGACTGGACACTTAAAATCTTGTAAGTTTGCAAATCTTTGGACCAATCAGCAGCAGACACTGGTTGACACTGAGAAAAATAATGACATGATTGAACAAATTCATTCAGACAGTAATTAAATAAACTCAGCATCAAGATGGCCCAAGCTTTTCACCCCAGAACTATTTAGTACGGTTTGATGTCCACAGTCTTCAGTGTAACTGTTTAGAATCATGGAATCTGACTTTAGCGCAGGAAGCTCTGGAGCCCTGAGAACCGAGGCTCAGAGAAGCTGGACAGCTTGCCCCAGGCCACCAGACCTGGGCGCTGCACTGGTGGAGCAGTGGAGGCGCCGCGCGCGGCCCTGGGCTGCCCCCGGGCTGCGTCACCTCCAAAGCTTGCAAAAGTTAGAGTCCGAGATCCCGGGCCTCCTTTCGGAAACTGAAAATGGAGGACCGTCCAGTTTGCTCTCTTTGCTTCAGGTGTCTAGGTAGGGCACACAGCACGTGCTTGTCACTGACAACTTCGTTTTCAAAACAACCCTCGGGGGCGGCTAGGAACATCCATTACGATGGGAGTAGCTAAGCCCAGGGAGGGGTGAGGATGCTCAGACCTCGCCTAATCCTCTTTTCCCTACGGACAGCGCGGCATCGCCGGGGAGCCATGAGAATCCCGGGGCCTGGGTCCCAGCTGCCTCTCAAGCTCCCCAGGTGATTCCAATGCACTTTCAGGTTTAGGACACATTCCGATCCCCTTGTTTTACAGACCAGGAGGCTGGGGGGCCACGGAGCAGTGGGCGCAGACGAGGCACTGTCCACTGGCCACTGGGTTTGCAGTCCCACCATCCTGACGAAGCTCGCAGGAGCTGGCCAGGTTGGGACTCGGCTCCAGAGGAGCCTTCATGGAATCAGAAGAATCCTGTGGAGCAAATTTCTCTGTGAACATTTAAGATTACAAGATCTTTCATGTATGTTCTGCATCATCTTTACTTTCTCTTTCTGTATCTTAGCTTCTCTTCAGGGCTTTTTTGTTCTTGCTTTACAAAATAATTGCTGATATATATCTTGGAGTTGCTATGGCACTGACTCTAAACTCCTCACTCTGCTTCATCTTAAAACTCCATTGCTCACAACATCTAATTCAGTCTTTTTGTTACTTAGTTTATATCCTTGACAGAGAAAATCTGCATTGGATATATACTCTGCTCTCTCCAGAAAGGTGGGGTCACATGGTACAAATATGGACACACCTGTGCCCATGTCTTCTTAGGGTTGTACCTCACACATATTCTGCTGTCATGATATACCCTTGAACTTTATGAAAAGCTACCAGACAAGGAAACTCTCTAATTAAATTCCTTTATATGCATCCATTGAAAACTGTGGGTCCACTGAATAATCAGTTCTGCTATCCAGTTAAAATGTTTTAATGATGCTTAAATATTTAAATGATTTTTAATGACATTTTTAAAATGTAGAGGGAGTTGAACAGTTTCTAATCAGGGATTGTTATATATGTGAAGCATTAGCTCTCTAATTTTTTCCTTGTTGATGCATGGCCAGATTTGATAGTAGATTTTCATAAATGTACCCATTCATCCCACACGATGACTGCCTAGTCCTTATTCTGAATCATTCTCACTGGGAAACTTTATAAGCTTTCCAATTATTTCTTCAGAGCCATTTTTCAAGTTAGTGATAGCTTTTTTGGCAGCCCTTTACTTTCTGGTTGAAAACCCAGGAATTAATTTTCTTCTGTCTAATATTTCAAGTTAAAATTATACTCCATTCACCCCTTATGGATGTTTTGACAAATACAGGACAAGAAGGACCTACATGCCCCCGACATACCTACCCAGAGCAGACATTGCTAATTGAGCATGGTACTGATTCTAGAAGGACCAAGAGAGAGGGTCATAGGCCTTTCTCAGCACAGCACTGCTCTGAGCCCACTAGAGCCAACAAGGGAGATGAAACCTATTTTATGATACTTATCTTGGAATTTTTCCTCTTCCATGAAGCCTTTGTTCATAATAGGATTAATCTCCATATTGCCTTTCTTTGCTACCCTTGAAGACAGGATCCTAGACAGTGAACTCCAGATGCTGTAGCATGGAGACCTTTGAAGGATAGGCTGAAAACAACTGTAGAAGAAATTGTTTCCAGGTAATAGAGTAAATGTTCCCTGAAGATATTCTCTTCCATACCTAAAAACACAGCAATCTATAAAAATCTTTCTCATGGCAAGCTCCACCAAGGGAAGGCTTTGGCAGAAATCACTCAAAAACTGATTTTGCAAAAAACCTAACAATATTAGCAAAAGCCAGGGCATGACACACACAATCTCAGAGCTCCAAGTGTTATTAGAGAGCATTTGTATAGTTTAAAGATGGATGCTGAGTAACTGCAGACAAAGACCAAAACTGCTTTATTAATCTATGGAAGCATTAAACAACCAGATCAGCCTGATGTAAAGAAGCACATAATACAGGAAGGAGACACCAAAGCAAGACGACCAGCGAGCAAAGCTGAGAACAAGAATCAGGGCCGGCATACATCCCCCCAGTGTATCCTAAATAACAGCGCTACCATCTTTCTAATCAGGAGAGATGGGTGCTAACATGAGAACCATGCTGTATTTACCACTCTTATTTCACACTTACATTATGTAACTGTATCACCAATCAATGTCTTAAGAGTTTTATAAATATTAACTCATTTATTTTTCCTGACAAACTTATGAAGTAGATACTAGGATTTTCCTCAATTTTTAAATGAGGAAGCTTAGGCATGGTGAAGTTATGGCCATGCTGCCTTCTACCTGTTATTTATAGTTTGGTGAATATTTAAAATATGCTTATTTTCTTTCTTAGTAAATTGTTCATATTTTATTCCATAATGGAAGTAAAATCCCTTGTCGGAACTGATAAAATACCAAGTACAAGAATCATTCCAAAGCATATTTCAAAATCTAGTATTCTACTGTCAATCCATGACAAGCCTATAATATGTGTTTACTTACATTTAATAATTAAATATTTATAAACAAAGAAACATTTATACCTAGAAATATTTATAAAATCATTAAAATAATGAAAACTTGTAGAGAATGAAACGTCTAGTAATTGGGGAATGTTAAATAAATTATTTTATAAATGAAATGCTGTGTAGCTATTAAACGTTCTCAGTTTGAATATGATCTGCCCAGGCTTGTGTATTTGTATATGTGTGTTTTATGTTTTTTTTTTTTTGGGGGGGGGGCTGTTTCTTTTTTCTTTTTTTAATTTTGGTTTTTATACGTACCCTGATAGGTGTTCTCTGTGATTCTTGAATCTGTAGTTGGGTGCCTGTGATTAATTCTGGAAATTTTTGGCAATTTTATCTTAAATATTTCTTCTTCCCATAGATGAGCCTGTCAAAGGCATTTGTAACTGTTACGGTGTTTTTCATTTCTAGCATTTCCATTTGATTCTTTCTGATAGTTTCAATGTTTCTGCTGAAATACCCATCTAATTTTGCATGTCAGTCAACTCTTCAATTAGTCTTGAACATCTTAAACATAGTTATTTAAAGTCGTTGCCAAATAGTTTTAGTATCTATATCATTTCTGAGTCTGGTTCTGAGAATTGTTCTAACTCTTGAAAGTGTGTTCTTTTTTCTTGCTTTTTGGGTATGCCTGAGAATAGTTTGTTTGAAGCTGGCATGACATGTAAGACAGTAGAGACAAGACTGAGGTTAACAGATTTTATGCCTGGAAGTAGACCCACCTTTTCTTCTGCTACATTTTTAGTGCAGGGAGAAGGGATTGCCCTACTCTAGTTAGGAGTTGTGCTGAGTTTGTGTATTTAAATTTTAGTAGAGCTAACTTGTGTTTCAGGTGGGGGAAGGCTTGCCAGAGCAATGTCTCTTTGATTCTGTATTTTAGTTTTTGCCTTTGCTGTGCTTCTTAGAGGGCTTCTGGGTGCTTTATTCCTCTCCTATCCTCACAGCACATCCTTAGGAGGTGTGACCTTCTGAGACCAGTTCTGCAGTTGGCCACTCCATTTCCTGGCTGAACCCTCAATCCTGCCAGTGGAATTCCTTCTCTTCCTCAGCTTCCTTTCAGGAGGCCAGCTGTTAGGAGTGTCTACCAATGCCCTCAGCCTAATGTTTTTGGCTTTTCCCCAAGCCAATCCCCGTGTCTTTGCCCACACTGATTAAGGATAAAGAGGCTGCAAAGTGTCCAGACACCCTAGCCCAGCCCCACCCTCCCCTCACACACATACACACTGGTTTCTGTAGCCCCCAGAGGTTTCACATTGTCCTGCTAATACCTTGGTGTGGCAGTTTGAGATTATTTATGAATCCCCAAAAGAGAAAAATTATGTTTTTAAACTGGTCTGTTCCTCTGGGTGTCATACCCTTTGATTGTATTAAATTCAAAATTTTTATGTTTACTTGATAAAAGATTAGGACTCTGATTCGAACATATCAGGAGGGCATGACTCAGGGTTGAGTCCCCATGCTCTTGGTTGGCTGATATAAATAGACACTCACTCAAGAAGATGCATGGGAAGAGAGAGCTCCATAGACAACAGAAGAGGAGAGAACTTTGATGCTGTGACCCGAGAAAGAGATCAGCCATTCACCTGATAGTTTGCAGCTGAAGAGAACAGAGCAGCTGAGAAGGCCTGAGAGACCAGGCAGAGATCAGCCACCATCTTGCTTCAACACATGAGGCTACAGACTTTGGTGAGAAAGCAGCCCTGAGTTGGACTCTTTAGGGCCTTGTAAATGTAAGCTTTTACCCCAAATAAATTCCTTTTATAAATGCCAACAGATTTCTGGTACTTTACCTCAGCACCCCTTTGGCTGATTAATACACATAGTCTTTCACTGATTTATCAGTTATTCTAGGGAACTCTTCATACAGAAGTCACATCTTTTCTCTCCCTACAAGTATTGTCCTTTCTTAGCTTTTAGGCCAGGCCTTTGTTCTGTGGATTCCACTCTCTGAAGGGTTAAAAAAAAAAAAATCAACAACAAAAAAACCATGAATTCGACTTTAGTTCTTCTTTTTGCTGTTGTTTTTGTTATAAGGGTGGGAGTGAAGCTCCTTCCAGCTCTTTACATCCTAAATTAGAAGCCAGGAGACCAGCTGATAAATTTTTATTTTTAAAGTATTTGAAAATAATGAAAAGATGTCTATATCACAATATTAGAAAAATAATTGTAGCAGTAATTTTAATATATGAAATCCAAAACTATAATCATATTTTGTTCAAGGAAAAATCCCAGATTCACAGGAAATATCCCCAAATTTCCTACATGAATCAGGTGTGAATATTCTTTGAATCTTCTATTTCCCCCATTACTCATAATTAATACGTATCATTAATCTCTTAAAATAATTCTTCAGATTATGAGAGTGTCTAAACAAACATGTTTCTTCTCATTCATCACTTTTAATATTTCTGAATATAGAACATCTTCATTCATTATGTTTGCTAGCTAATGGACCAGTGTTTGGCCTCTTGTTGCTTTAGCCTAATATATCTGTGAAAAGACACAAGAAGATGGGGAAGAAGCTAACACACTCAGACAAGGAACATTAGGACTTGGGCTTCAATTTTGGGTTTAACCCACCTCATTCTATTATCTTTCTCTGTCATAGACCAAAAGAACTGATGGTTTCCTGTGTGGAGGCAGGTGTTTTCCTAAGCTATCTTAGTGACATGTAGAGTGTATAAAGCATGGTTCCATTCATGTATTTATTCACTCTACCAAACATTAGCTGAAAACTTTGCCATGTTTTGGAGTTAGGAGAGAAACTCCTGGTTCTGCCCTCAGAGAGTTTTCCGCCTAATAAATTAAAAAGCATATTAATACATCATTGGAGCCAAGAGTACAGGGGTCAGTGGTAGAATACAGGAGAGAAAGACTATTCTGCCTGCAGGGGCCAGGGGTTCTAGAGGGTCTCACACATGAGAAGAGAGGAAATGGAACCTTGACCTCATCTCAAAAGAAGAAAGGCATGCCAGGCAATGCAAACAGTAAGAGAAAAGGAAAGGAGCCCTGGAAATGGGACATGAAAAGCAGCGGATGGTAGCTGAGAGGACATAGGCCAGGTGGGGGCAAGACTTGGTGCCATGTCGCAAAGCATGATGTTTAACCTGTTGGAGAAGAAGAGCTGTGAGAGGTATCAAGTAGAGTGTGACAGGCATCAGTTTGTGTCTTAGGAAGGAGAGTATAAATACATTGTCTTGTTCACATCAACAGGCATTTACCAAATGCCTCCTATAATCTGCATGAGGTGTTTCAAAAACAAATTATCTGCCTTCAAGGGACTCAAATAGTATACCAACCAAAATGTAAAATATAGTAATGCAAGGTAGTAAATTCTATAATTGGGATAAGTGTAAAGAGCTGCCAGAATATAGAAAAGGAAGAAATTTAACTTTGATAGATTTAAGAAAGTTGGAGGACATATTCTAAGGAAAAGACACAATAATCTTTGGGTAAGAAAATTGTCTATTATACAAAATATTGTGACAATAATTCTAATACTTGGATATAAAAGTGTGATGCCATTTGTGGTATAATTAAATACGGATATGTTAATGCAAAATTTCATATATACAGATTCTACTGTACAGTTTCAAGAGAAAAAAGATGGGGGAAAATAAAGTCAGTGCTTATTGTGATGTCTTAGAAACATCCAAATGGTTCCAGTAGATAAATAGGTATGTTTAACCAACAGAGAAATGAGAGTCCTGAAGAAAATTCTTGAATATTAGTCAAATTGCTAAGATATTTGTCTGACAAACCCCAGGATGGAATGATTTTAAAGGATTCTAGAAGCTTTCAACATGGTTATCATTCGTGTGCATACATTTGATAGGATTAAGTCCTTCTGGAATTATTTTATCAGACTTGATGAGCAATGCCTTGATCTTCACCCATGACCAGTTTTTATTTTTTCCCCTCAACTCTACCACGTTACCTAACATTTTGAGTTTCTACTAGAAAGGTTTAGCAGCAGCTTAAATTATAAAGGGCTAAAGGTTATTCAAGGGCTTATTCTTGTGTTCTGTTAAAACTGCACATCTTGTGGAGGCAAAGGAATGGTGTATGCCAGTGGATGATTGCTAAGTAGTCTGGTTCACTCATGTTTATTATGGTTTCTTCTACCTCACTGAATGCATGTTGAAATAAAAAGCTTTACCTAAATGACCTTAACAGTCTGTGAGAATTTTCTCTGGTAACACAGAAGTATATTTTTATTTTTATCTTGGTAATAAATTTTTAGGTTTTCTATCTATGAAAAAATCATTGTGATTTCTCCTGAGGCTATTGAAGCAGAGGATTACTACACAGATTTGGTAGTTAAAATGAATTGTGGATCAGTGGAAAGCCTTTGGGAATGGTGGCAAAAACCATAGGCAAAATATTGCGGGGCTGTGAGGGGTGGATGTGGCTTGTCAGTCCTTCCTCCAAGTTTCCATGACACTGTAACATGCAAGAAATCCAGGTCCCTTCTGTTAAAAAGAGTTACTTATGGTGGGTCTTTGGACAGAACACCCCTGTTTAATTCCTTAGATAACCATTAACAACTCAGCGGTTCTCAGATAACAACTAAATCACTCAGGGGTCTACACATGAGATACATCTGGGAAGTTTTCTTTTGTTGTTGTTTTTTTCCCAGAGGATATATCCGGGATTGAACCTGGGACCTCATACATGTAAAGCAGGTGCTCAATCACTAAGCTACACCTGCTCAGCTGGGATGCTTTTAAAACTCTCAATAACCACAAAGCACCACAGTCTAATTGTATCAGAATCTGGGGGAGTAGGACCCAGGGATCAGTATCATTAATGTTTCTACAGTGATTAGAGTATATAACCAAGTTTAAAACCATGGTATTTGAGTAATGCCGTGGATAAGTAATTTCATCTGTTGCAGCCTATGCTTTTCTATCTTATAAAATGGAATATTTTAGAATGTTCCCAAAGACCCCTTCCAACTCAAAGGCATTCTGCCTCAAAGGATGGGGAATTAAGGTATTTATTCAAAGAGATTTCTAAGATTTTCCTCAGTGGGAAAAGTCTGTGTTTTAAGACTCCATGATAGGATGGGGAGCAAATGAACCCTCCCATGGATGTGTGCCTGAGTCCTTTTCCAGAATATAGAGACTTTGGCCTCATGCTGAAACTTCCATTCTGACAGCAAAAGAGCAGAGGAAGCACCAATACTTTGATAATTCACCTGCCCATATTTGTTCTCCCAGGACAGATCTCACTCATCATCCTAGTTTCAACACTCTACTTCTTAGGGTTGAAGCCAGGGAAAAGGCAGGTCCTGGAAAGGCTAGGCTATAGCTACAGGAGGTATTTATAGAAATATCCATGACTATGGCTACTGAAGCTGATCTAGAAAGAGCCAAGTGCATGAAGGTAAGTCTGAGCAATACTGAGATAGGGAAAGAAGGTTTAAATATGCTTGAAGGAAAAATATGAAAAGAAAACATGAGTAATCAAGGCCCTGAAGCCAGAGATGGAATTGATACCAGTTGGCAGAAATAGGCCATGCGGGAGTAAAGCTCAAGCACAGATAAACAGACACGGAAGAGCCATGGATGAGATATTGCCTCAGTCTAGGAATGCATTTAAGGGACCCCAACCTTCCCAACTGTGAGTGGTTTAGTGCACTCTTGCCAGAAAAAAAATGTCATGGGTATGAAATAACAGATTTCTTTCCATGGGCACATTGGTTGGCTATTTCATCCCTGGGCTTCTAGCACTTACGGGCCATAGCAGACACTTGCAAATGGATTATTGAAGCCTATTTTTAGATTGTGCCTTTACCTTTATATCCTTGTAACTCCTCTTTGAATTCTGATTCATCTTCCATTTCACATAGTATCAAGCATAATCTTTCACAAACTAGAAGCCTTTGATAAATATTTTGCTTCCAATTTAATAATAAATTTGGAGAAAGCATTCCAATTGGTGAGAAGTTTAAGGAGAAATGAGTGTCCAAATGGGGTGAAAGAAAATCGTAAATGGAGTTAAGGTAGGGCTGGGTTAGCAGTCTCTCTTTACTCACATGATGCCATGTGCATATATCTGCCATTAGGGTTTACTCTCGAAGTTATAGTCACCTGTTTATGGACCTGTTGCCTCCACTACTCTGAGGATTTTTAGAGAGCAAATTCAGGGCACTCTTCTTTTTAATCAAATATATACTAAGCTTCAGAGAAGATTGAGATTATTAGAGTGGGAATGTCATTAAATGTCAATATTCAGGCATCCAAAATTGGCTCTTAGATTTCATTTAGAGATAACAATTGCAAAAGTCCATCTTGTTTACACTAAGAGTCAAGTGCATGTGAGAAAAGGGTTGTTTTGATGATAGGGTCATCCTCTAAAATATCATAACCAGAACCTGGGGATGTAAAGAATATGTCAACCCAAACCATTCTATGTAAAAAATACAGGTTGATCCTATGAGAAGTTTTCCCACCTCTGTAAAAATTAGCTAAACCACCAAAAACCTGGTGGCAGGAAGGACTATTAAAGAGGATTGAACTTGAAAGTCATAAGTCTCTGATAAACACTCATCAGAGCCCAACCCACTCCTCTTCAGTCAAGGACCTGAAGAAAGCGTGAGAGTCGGACAAATGAAATCCCTAGATAATATGGGAATCCCATAGCAGAAAGGGACTAGGTAAGATTTCCAAGGTGTAACCAAAGGGACTTTGATGCTTACAGGAGTTCTAATCTCTACCCCACATGGCATATGTACCATAGATTAATAGTGACTGGCTGAGGAACCATTTAGGCAATTTGATCTGAGAGTGGCCTCACACAATCCATACAAACCTGTGTTGTTTGGGGAAGCTGATGAATTCCATCCATCCCAACCCTCCTTATGTACAGTAATGGCTGAAAGTGGGCCAGTGGTCTCAAGGAACCAATATGGTCCCATCAAGAAAGGTGAAAAACTTACGGATTCCTTGATTCTGTGAAGGTCTGGGGCCATTCCAATAAGGAGGAGCCAGCTAGGTCTACAGTGAGAATAGAAGCCACCATCTGAAAGATAACTACAGCCTGAACATTAGCTTTGTAAACCATCCTCCAGAGCCAAGAAAATACCTGATGCCCTCAGAGGTAAAAAGGAGAAGGCAAAGACTTTGAATTTGATGGAATAGTTAGCTTCCAAAATGGAAACTACTGAATTATAAACCAAAGGCCTGAGATACTGGAATTGACACAAGTCTTTGAGGAGATAATCTTTAAGCTGAGACCTGCTAAATCCAGGCCAAAAAATGAAATAAAATAAAATAAAGGAGGGGAAAAGAACGTTTCAGGTAACAGGAATTGTGCAGTTTTAGAGTTTGCCACTGCACACAAGAGGTCAAAGTCATCCTGATCTCAGCTAGAGAAGTGATTACAGAAAATACAAAAACCAAAGCCTAGAGACAATGGAAGGACTTACTAAATTTTTTAATTCAAAGGAATCATAGGATCTGCTATCAGAGGCAGTACTTAGTACATAAAACCACTTCATTTTAACCACTTTTCAGGAGACATAGCCTCAAACTTTCTCTAGAAGATTGAAAGTTTGGTTAAAAAAAAAGGCAATGTATTTGTAGGATTTAAAGGACTCTTCCAGCAAACTTTTTCTGTAAATGACTAGGTGGTAAATATTTTTAGTTTTGTGGGCCATAAGGTCTGTATCACAACTAGGAGTCTCTGCTATTGCAGGCCCAAACTATCCAGAGACAATATGTAAACAAATGGATATGGCTATGTTCCAATAAAACCTTATTTACAAAAATAGATGTGGTTGGGCCAGATTGGAACCACCATCATAGTTTGCCAACCCCTGTAAAAATCCATTTCTGGACTAAATTGGAGAAACAGAGATTTTTGTTTCTAGACTGCATTATTTTGCTTTGCAGAACAATTTTAACCATTAACTGGAGACATGTTACAGACCACACTAATGAAAGCTGTAGGCAGCATCATTGCAAACTCAAGACATGTTGGCTAGGACTGGATGGAATGGTCAAGCCCTAGTTCCAAAAAAGTTAAGAAAACAATTAATTGACATTTTCAGACATGATCGTGGAAAGTGGGATCTGTTTGATGAGTCAATTTCATCATTCAGGATAGGCTTAAATAATAAATATTTATGCTTCCTTAATGCTAATTGACCGTGTTCTTCTGCAGGGTCCTGTACTACATCATCACTGGTTTTACTCTGGGACTCCACGTAATGGAACAGCAACTATCAAGAATATTCCTGGCAGAAGTAAAAAGACTGTGACATGGCATGCACTACCTCTTACACCTGTTTTGCTGAAGTGATAGACGTGATTTTCCTCCCTCACCTTTCATTGGCCACAGCAAGTCACATGTATATGCTAAGTTTTAATGGACTGAGGAATGTAAACTTATCATAAGTCCAGAGATAGACAGAGAGACCAAATACTTCTAAACAGCAGTAACGCAACCACAGCCAAGTCAGCATCTCCTTTCAGAGGCTGTTAAAAGAGTCCCAAAAAGACAAGCTGAAGGCTCAGTGATGTGGATGGAAAGACACAGAGGGACAAAAGGCTGACTAAGAAATGGCTCTTTATTCTTAATGGGAAGTGGTGGCAGCCACAGCAAGAAATCCTCAAGCATGGTCTTTTAAGGTCTACAATATATTCATTAATTGATATTCTTATGAACTCCTATCTGTGAGAAATTCTAAGTATCAAATAGTCTTCCCACTTATCAAATTCAAGAAAGCTGTTCTTGGGTCTCAGAGCTAACCAGAAGTTCCCCCAGAGGTCACACAGAAACCAGGAGACAGGTCGTTGTCCAGTAAGACAAGTCTCCGGAAAAGATTGGAAATTTCCTATGAAAACATAAAAAAGTAAACTAGAAATGTTAATCACACATGCTTGTGTACTGAGAAGGTTTTCATTTCTTTATACTTTTCGGTTTTTCTTCTTTTTTTCAAGCACACCGACAGGTCGCTCATTTCCCTCTGTTTACTTCTCTCCCCACATGTGGCCATGCCAGAGCCCTTTCTTTCTTCTGACTGGGAAGGAGGCCTGGCTGCCATCACTGGGACAGCTGGCTGCATGTTCTCCAGAATAGGCTATGAATCTCAGAACTATCTGTTTCCTTCATGCTTTGGTAACTAATCCAGAATCAGCACCACTGTTAAAAACACCAGTTGTTAAAGATGAAACAGAGATTGGAGCAGGTGGGCTATGTGGACTGAGCTGTTACACCACAAAATTTGCAGAGAAAAAGAACTTTACTGTGCAGTTCACTGTATTTCAAAACACACACACAGATGTGCATCTACTTGGAGCCAAAAACAAAGAATGAGCGAGTCAGAAAGGAAGAAGCGTCAGTAGCAAAAAGGCAGTGCATTCCCCTGGGCTCTGCTTTGAGAAATGCCAATATGCAAAAATATGAAATAATTATTTATGAGTTCTTTACTGTATGTGTGTAAGCTTTTGGGGCATTGGAGGCCTTGACTTTTTCATCTCAGTGTTTTTAAGCCAGGACTTTGCCTTTGGGTGCACAAGATGCATTGAACAAAGAAAGAAAACTGAGAGAAAAAACAAGAAGGGAGGGAGATTTCTTTCCTCATTTCACAAAAGAATTCACCATGATGTTTCTTTAAATAGTGAGCTTCTTGGGCCACCTAGATGATTGTTTAGAGACTGTTAATTAGCTGACACATAGGCAAAACTCAGAAGAAAAATTATAAAAATAGTTCCTAATTCGATAGCACTTTTATATTTGCTTTTTAACTTGATTCTCAAGTCTCTCTTGATATCAGGTAAAGTATAAAATGTCTGTGTATGGTTTTGTTTTATTTACCCTAGCTAAATAATAATAATAATAATGCAGCAATGGCTGATAAAATATCTCACAACTTACCCCATCAAAGTATTGGAGAGTCTGACTCAATTTACAAAAGTGCACTCATTCTTTTATCTATTCATTCATTTGACAAATACGTATTATCTAACCTGTGCCAGACCCTATGCTAGAAGCCCATTTAAGTTTATAATTTGCTACATTTGGTATAGAACATGGGTTCTTAGTAATAAATAGGTAAGCTGATTTTATAGCTTCACTTTTTATCTTTGTAATCATAAGCAAATTACTTTATCTTTTTGTCCTTAACTTTATCATTGGTGAAGTAGGGATCATGATACATACTTATAGGATAGGGTTAATCATGAGAGAAAGATACAAAAATACCAAGCACTTGCTAGGCACATAGGAGACCCTACATAAAGAAAATTTTCTTCTCTTCTTTTCCTAATTCATAAATTACAACCAGGTTAACCAATAAATAAGCATATTTACTCTTGTTAAGTATAAAAGATTGTTTTAAGTATCAGAAATTTGGAGGTAAACTATGTTTCTTTTCTTGTTCATCCAACTTAAAACTAGTTCAAGGAGCACAACACATACCCAATTATGTATGTGCCTGGTCTATCGGCTCCAGATGGGAGTCTTATAGTAGATGGGAAAACTGCTCTACCTAGATTGTAGAAAAATATTCTTAGAAGATGTACACTTTGATACACTTGAAGAATGGGGAAGGATTACAAAGACAGAGATGGGGATAGAAGGCTTTCCTGTTAAAGGACTAGATATGAACAAGGTTCTATCACCAGACTTTAGTAGGCAGACACACACCTGTCCTCAATGGTACAGTAGATTCCCACTGTCTCAGCCATTGATGACCATTCTGAAAGAATGAAATCTTATTTTTTTAATAAAATTTTACTGAAGTATACCTTTCATACATGAACAATATATGTATAGTAAAATTTGTGAATTTACTCAACAAACATGCATATCATCATACAAGGCTCCCATACATCTCTCCACCACCAACACCTTGCATTATTGTGAAACATTCTTATGAACTATGAAAGAGCATCACCAAAATATTGCTGAACTGTAGCCCATATCTTACATTTGGTCTAGTTTCCTCCCTACCCATCCAACTATTAACACTCTGCATTAGTATTACATATTAAACAATGAATGTTTGTTGATAATCTTGTATGTAAAGCATCCCTGAGTTATATGATGAGGGAGATGAACTTACGTATGTCAATATCTAAAGTCCTACCCAAAGTATCTGGTTTCAACCTAAAATTATGGAACATTAAAAAAAGCAAGAAAAGAAAACAAACAAACTTTCAACAGACATAGGAATCAACAGAATATGACTCAAATATGTTATATGTTTTGGAACTATGAGATAGGGAATTAAAATAATTGTGATTAATATGTTAAAGGTTTTAATGAAAATTGTGCACAACATGCAAGGTAACATGAGTAACTTCAATTTTCAGATGATAAATAAAAGAATGTATTAAATGGAAATTCAAGGATTGAAAAATACAGTAACATAGATAAAACATGCCATCAATGGACTAATAAGTATACGCACACAGCCCAGGAAAGAAACAGCTAACTAAAACATAGGTTAATAAAAATTTCTCAATCTGAATCACAAAATGAAAAAAAAAGAGTTAAATAAATAAATAAATAAATAATAAAGAACAAAACATCCAAGAACTGTGGGATAATATCAAGTAGTATAACAAATGTATACTTGGAATCCCAGGAGAGTAGGGAGACAGAACAAGAAGAATAAATATTTGAAGAATTTTCCAGACAGATGCCAAACCATGGATTCTAGAAGCTCAAAGAACACAGAGCAGGATCATGACCACCACCACACACACACACACACACACACACACACACACACATACAACCACACCTGGACATATAGTCAAACTGATAGACATCAAAGAATATCTTGAAGAGAGCTAGAAAAAAAAGACATATTTCACACAGAAGGAGATTTACAGTAGTCTGCTTTCCAGAAAACTTAAATACAGAAAATAATGGAGTGATACTTAAAATGCTAAAAGAAAAATAACTATCAACCCAGAATTCTATACCCAATGATAAAAACTCTTTCAAAAATGAAAGAGAATTAAAAACGTTCACAGACAAAAACAATGGGAATACATTGCCAGCAGATGTGCCAAACTTACAGGACAGTTACAAAAATAATACAAACCCAAACAGAGAACTCCAACATACCTTACTTCTCCCCAGATACCCAGATTCAATAATATTAATATGTTGACACATTTGCCATACCATTCTATCTATCCATGTACCAATCTATAAATCCATCTGTCCATTTATCCATTTTAGTTTCCCTGCTTCTAAAACAAATACCATACAATGAGTTGGCTTAACAACAGGAATTTATTGGCTCACAGTTCCAGAGATAGAAGACTTGTTTCCACCAGGGGCCTGTATCTTCTAGCTGGCTGGCAATCTTTGCAGTTACGTGGCTTTTCTGTCACATGGCAATGCACATAGTACCATCTTCTCCTTTCTCTTCTGCGTTCTGTTGACTTCCAGTTTCTGGCTGCTCCCATGGCCTCCTTCTCTCTCTCTCCCTCTGTTTAAATTTCATTCTGTTTATAGAGGACTCCAGTAATCTGGATTGAAATCTAAACTGATTTAGTTAGGCCACACCATAACTGAAGTAGCAACTGCGAGAAATACTAATTACAATTGTTCCATGACCCATAGAACCAGGGGTTGGGACCTGAACATTCCTTTTGTGGGACATATGATTCAATCCTCAACATCTTGTATGTATGTGTGTATGTATGTATGTATGTATGTATGTATGTATGTATCTATCTATCTATCTACATCTATCTATTATCATCTATCTATCTAGCCTATCATCAATCCTTTTTCTGAACACTTTAATATAGGTTGTATATACCATGCTCCTTGAACTCTTTATACTTCCAAATATATTTCCAAAGAAAAAGGATATTTACTTATGCAACTACCATTAGTGCAATAATCAAGTTAAAGAAATTTAATATTGATATAAAAATTATAGTCTATATTCCCATTTTCACATAAATCCTGATAATGTCCCTTTGATCCTTTTCTCCTCCATTGCTAGATCCCATGCAGGATCATGCATTGCAGTTAATGGCCATTGTCTCTTTAGTTGCATTTTCTTTTCTTAATTGTTAGAACGCATTTATACAATAATATTTCAAACACTCCAATCAGTGGGATTAATCGTATTCACAATGTTGTGTAATCATCAACACCTTTCATTACTAAAATTTTCTCATCTTCCAAAACTTAAACCCTACATCCATTATGCACTAACTCCCTACTTCCTCTCCCCCTTACCCCTCATAACTTGGACTTTAATTTCTGTTTTGATGAGTTTGCATATTATCCTATATATTTTTTGTAATTATCATGGGGCTTAAATTTAACATCCTAAATCTACAACAATCTCATTTGCTTTGATTTCAACTAAACCTCAGTAGGATACAAAATATATTCCTTTATCCCTCTGTCTCCCACTTTAAGTAGTTTTGTCACAAATTACATGTTTATATATTATGAGTCCCAAACCACTGATGTATCATTACATATTATGTATGTGCCTTGTAGAGCCTTTAGGAAATAAAAAATGATGTTAAAAACCAAAAATACAATGGGACTGGTATTTATATTTACCTATGTTGCTTCCCTTACTTAAGATCTTTATTATTTATTCAGCTTTGAGCTATCATCTGTTGTTCTTTCTTTTCAATCTACAGAACACTTTTTAGCATCTCTTGTAAGGTCAGTCTATGGTGACAAACTCCCTCAGCTTTTGTTTCTCTGTGAATGTATTAATCTCTCCCTCATTTTTGCAAGTCAATTTTGCTAGATATAGAATTCAGGGCTGTCAATTTTTTGCTTTCAGTTCTTTAAATATGTCATTCCACTGCCTCCTTTCCTCCATGGCTTCTGTTGAGACATTGATGCAATCTTATTGAGGTCCCTTTGTACATGACACTTTGCTTCTTTCTTGTGGCTTTCAGAATTCTTTTTTAAATGGACATTCAACAGTTTTATTATAGTATGCCATGGTCTGAATATATTTGGGTTTATCCTGATTGGACTTCATTGAGCATCCTGCATGTGTATATTCATGTCGATTATTAAATTTAGAAAGTTCTAAGTCATTATTATTTCACATATACTCTCTGCTTCTTTCTTTCTTCTCCTTCAGGGATACCCCCAGAATGTGTATATTGATATCCTTGATGGTGCCCCACAGATTCCCCAGGCTCTGTTCACTTTTCTTCATTCTTTCTCCTTTTTGCTCCTTGGATGGATGATTCCAATTCCCTTATCTTCAAGTTCTCTGATTCTTTCTTCTGCCATCTCCAATCTGCTGTTGAAACCCTCTAGGCAATTTTCAATTTCTGTTACTGTGGTCTTCAGCTCTGTGTGGTTCCTTTTCATAATTTACATCTCTTTATTGATTTCCACTTGTGTTTTCTAATCATTTTCTTGATTTCCTTTAATTCTTTGCCCATGTTTTCCTTTAGTTCTTTGGCCATTTTTAGGACCCTTTTTAAAAAAAGTTTTTGCATAGTATGTCCCAGTTCTGATCCTCCTCATCAATGGTTTCTATTGCTTTAAACTCCTTTGTGTGGGCCATTGTTTCCTGTTTCTTTGTATGTGTTATAAACTTTTCTTGAAACCCAGACATTTTAATGTGTTGTCACTGGAATGTAGACCCTGAGACAGCTATTCCTTAAATTTTGTCTAGCAAGTATTTGTTATAATAGAACTTTCCTTGAATGCCAGGAGAAAATAAAAAAAACAAAAAACAAAACCTCTCCCAGTCTTTGCAGATTGTGCTGTGTGAGTGAGGTTCTTCAGATTTTATCCAGATAATACATTTAGAGAATAGTCAAGGCCAAATCATAAAGGCCTCTTTGATCCTTTCTGTGCATTCATCTTGTCTTTGGTATGCACACATGGCCCTCAAATTTCTCCTGTTTACATGGATAGGAATATTCCCTCTTCCCTAGGAAATAGTGTTCTCACTGTCCACAGCACTGCACTATATGTCCTACAGCCAGGAATCCCTTGCTGCAGGCAGCCATGACATGAGTCCACTCCCAGAGTGTGCTATAGGAGAGCTCTGTGATCTACCTTTATATCTTCATATGCAGGGCAAGTTCTGGGACAGTGAGTTTGTGACAAGTGTCTTGTTTCAGTCCCTCAGACCACCACCAGACAGATTGGACCAGACATACATATTTTCAGTATGTGGATGAAGTTTATCCTACTCCTTCCAGAAGCAGGATCAAGGACCCACACTGGAAGCATGGGCTGGCTCTGTGCCATGCAAGGGAGGGGTTGGGAGACAGGCCAGCCAGGGTGCAGCAAAAAATAAGTTTCTTATTTTCTTGCTTAAATGCTCACCCTATTACTGCAATCCTTTATTTTCTGGAGTTTTTAAGAAGATGTGCCTGCCATTTCTTGCTAGTTGTTCAAATTTTCTATGTAGGTCAGAGTTCTGAAGCTTCTCTCTTTCATCTTGATGGTGAAGAGCTAATTAATTGATTTTTGACAAAGGCATCATGGCATTTCAAATGGAGAAAGAATGCTCTTTTTTAAAAAGGGTACTAGAAACTTCATAAGCAAAAAGATGAGCATTGACCAATACCTTGTACCTTATACCATAAACAAACAAAAAACCAATAACCTCAATGTAAATATGAGATAATAAACATTTTAGAAGAAAATATAGGAGACAGTATTTGCATCCTTGTGATAGACAAAGAATTCTTAGAAATGACACCAAAAAATGACACTAAAAGAAAATATTCATAAATTAGACTTTAACAAATTTGAAAATTTTTGCTTTGTATATTAAGGGAATGAAAGCTATGCCACAGACTGGTGGAAAATATTTGCAAATCACATACCTGAAAGAAGACTAGTATCCACAGTATATAAATAATGCTCAGAACTTAATAAGGAAACAAAGAACCCAAAACAAATGTGGGCAAAGGACTTGAAAAGATGCTTCATCAAAGAAGAAATATGGATGAAAAAATAAACACAAAAAAGATTTTCAGCATCATTAATCAGTAGGAAATGCAAATTCAAGACCACAAGACACCCCTGTACATGCATTAAAATGACTTAAAAATAAAACTAATAATTACAAACAAAACCATATGCTGTCAGGGAAGTGGGACTGTTGGAATTTGTAGACCTTGCTTATGTGAAAGCAAATTTGTTCATCCATTTTGGAAAATAGTTTGGCAGTTTTGTTTTGTCCTTTTTTAAAAGTGTTAAAAGAAATAAAAGAAAATAGATTTGCTATGATTCAGAGATATAAAATTGAGTCAGGAGATCATTCTGGAGGTTACACTTAGGCAGTTCTCAGCCAGACATCACAAACTGTCAGAGTATGCAAAACCTCAAGAACAATGTTTCTCAAAACCCCACAGGTATCCTGGCACAATAAACAAACCACTAGAGAAAGACCTCAGTTAACTATCTAGCCTGAAGGATAGTTAGAATATCCCAAATATTCACCACCCACAAACAACTTGTCTATCTTCTTTTCTTTAAAACAAAAAACAAACAAACAAAAAAAAACCCTTGTATGGAAATGCCAAGACCAGTACACAATTTGGGATGCTATCTGAATATGTGTCCTCTGAATGGCAATTCTAAGATCCCCAAAATGCCTTTTTGTCTTACGGCTTAGTTTTTTTATTTTTCTGTTGACAAAGGGACACATGCCATATTATCCAGAAATTTCGCCAATTTAATTTAATACCAATAAATTCTAGGTATTTCCCCAAGAGAAATGAAAACCTATATTCACACAAAAACTCGTATGTAAATGCTGATAACAGTTTTATTTACAGTTAAAAAGAACTGGATGAAAAATCAAATATCTTTCTACTAGTAAATGGATAAAGAACTATAGTACAGGGAAGCGGCTGTGGCTCAATCAGTAGGGCTCCCGTTTACCATATAGGAGGCCCCGGGTTCGGTTCCCGGGGCCTCCTGGTGAAGGCAAAGCCCGCCCGCACGGCGTGGTTAGCTGACCCAGCGAGCACAAGCAGCAAGGGGGGGATAAATGAATAAATAAATAAAATCTTTAAAAAAAAAAAACAAAAAAAAACTATAGTACATCCATATCTCAGAATACTACTCATCAAGAAAAAGTGATGTATCTCAAATGCATTTTACTATGTGAAATAAGTGAATAGGCTATATATTGTATGATTCCATTTATATGACAATCTAGAAAAGGCCAAAATATAAGGATTGAGAACAACTCAGTCAGTGGTTCTAATTTTTGAAGCTGAGGGAAGGGGTTAATTACAAAAGCCCGGCATGAGAGGATTTTTTTGTGTGTGTGGGGGGGGTAGGAGAAGGTTATGGAACCATTTTGTATCTTAAGTGTGGTCATTTATTCATTTGTAAAAATTAATAGACCTGTACACTACAGAGAGTGATTTTTATTGAAAGTAAAATTCACAATAATTAAATAACATCTTACTAAAGAGAAAAATCAACTGAAGATCAATAAGCTTCTCTAATGATTTCACATTTAGTAGAACAGCTCATGATGCAGTTTCACCAGTAAAGCCCAGAAAAAGAACTCAGTGGAGATTCTGGGAAATCTTTATCATTAGGTGTATTAAAGAACACAAATATTTACTTAAAGTTGCCTCCATACTCCGAGGCATCTCTTTAATTTCATCTCCTTAATTTCCAACTACACAATTGAGGGGTAAAGCCTTTCTTGCTTTGTGTGGAATTTCTGTCTTTAAGTCATTAATAATGTGTGGCATTTAGTTATGATTTTATAATTTATGAATTCTTTATCCTTTTAGGCTGCACAACTTCCTTTAGTATTTCTTATAAATCTGGTCTTTTGGTAAAAAACTCTCAATTTTTATTTGTCTGTGATGACTTTAAACTCACTCTCACTTTTGAAGGACAGTTTTGCCAGGTAAAGAATTCTTTGCAGTTTTTCTCTTTCAGAACTTTAAATACATCATACCACTGCCTTCTTGCCTCCATGGCTCCTGGTGAGGATTGACACTTAGTCTAATTGACATTTCTTGTAAGGGATACATTGCAAGAGCAATGTAAGAACTGCTCTCAGAATTCTCGGTTAATCGCTGGCATTTGACATTCTGAATAGTACATGTTTTAAGTAGTGCTATTCAGATTTATTCTGTTCAGCATGTGTTGTTCTTCTTGGCTATCAATATTTATAGCTTTCATAGGGTTTGGGAAGATTTGGGTCATTATTTCCTCAAATATTTTTTTCTGCCCCTTTTCCATTCTCTTCTCCTTCTGGCACACCAATAATGGGTATGTTTGTGCATTCTACATTGTCATTCAATTCTCTGAAATGCCTGTTCCATTTTTCCATTCTTTTTTCTTTCTGTTCTCCTGTCTTTTCAAGTTCAGATATTTTGTCCTCCGGTTCATTAATTCTGTCCTCCACCAATTCAAATCTGCTGTTATATATCTCTAATGCATTTTTTTTTCAGGTACAGAAAGTGCATGATATTTTATTCAAAGAAATCCAATTTTCTCTAGAATATGAAATGAATATTTCAATGTAAAAATGTGAATATAAACATTAATAGTTTTAAATATTATTGAACATTATTTTCTCATATTTCTTTTTCATGCATAAATGATATTATATTCAGAAAAAATAAAACAAAAATGACAAATTAAAGGAAACCCTTGAATTACTCTCAAATATTTGTACAATTGTGAATGAAATGGTGAAAAAAATTATGTCCTGCCCTGTGCTATGTACTATAATTTTTACATAATTTTCCCTTATCAAAACAAATATATCATTGGCACATTACCCATCTGACATGAAAAAAATAAATAAATAAATAAAATTTGCTTTCAATTTTCCTTCAGATAATTACTAACATTTTATCCTGTTATAAAGAGTACTATGTAGCTTCTCTACCTTACCACTCCCATACTCCGTTCTTCATCTCAGTAACCTGTTGAATTTTGTCACATCATTAGCCTGTTGAAATATCCACATTTGTCTTCCATTTATGTTTTTTAATTTTTAATATTTATTTTTAAAGAAGATTTACATTATATAAATGTTACATAAAAAATATAGCGGATTCCCATATATCCCACCCCCCCACTCACATAACTTTCCCACATTAATAACATCCTTTAATAGTGTAGTACATTTGTTACAATTGCTGAACACATATTGAAGTATTGCTGCTAACCATGCACTATAGTTTATAGTTTGTACCCTATTCCACATAATTTTGTAGGTTATGACAAAATATATAATGGCCTGTATCCATCATTGTAATGTCATGAAGGACAATTCCCATGGCCCCAAAATGTGCCCATATTAGACCTGTTTTTCCCTCTCCCTCCCCTCAGAACCTGTGGTGGCCACTGCCTTCAAATCAATCTAATGTATTTTTAATCCAGTCCATTGTGTCATTCTGATAAGCTCTGTTACTATCCTCTGCAGGCTTTCAAATTGTTTTTATGCTCACCTAGTGTCTTCTTAATATTCTTTATCTCCTTAGCCATACTTTCTTCAACTTCATGAATTAATTTAGGAGATTTGTGTGAACATCATTGATCAGTTGTCTTAAACCCTGTGCTTCATCAAGATTTTTTATTTGATCCTTTGGCTGGGCCATATCTTCCTGTTTCCTAGTATGGTTTGTAATTTTTGCTGATGTCTAGGCATCTGATTACGTTGGTGAATTTACTCTGATGGTCAATTTTTCCTTCTTGCCTAATGTTTTTTTTTTCCTGGTTCTTCTTTGATTTTTGGTTCAACTTATTATAAATCTTTAAGATTTCCCAACTTAAGTTTTCTAAACAGGGACAGGGAATACACTAATGGGGCACAGACCACATTCAAGAGTGCCTGGACATGAGAGACTCCAAAAAGGTTTTTTCCTTATTGCAGTTTCCTGGACTTCCAGCAGATGGTGGTCTTTGGTGAACCATTACAAGGAAGTATCTCTTTCACTTGCAGGTGATTCTGGTCTGGCCAGAGCCAAAATGGACGCTGCTGCTAAACTCACCAAAGAAAAACCACTCTCCACCTTCTACTGAACCCTCCTTGCTCCCAGGGAGGAAGATGTCCATTCTCCTCTCAGGTGGCTGCTACAAGCTATGGGCTTTATCCAGGCTGTTTCCTTGAGGATGGGGGATGATTGCTGTTCCCAAACACAGGGGCTGGGAACTCACAGTTTGGCCTCTTACCATCTTCTTGAATATCCCAAATTATTTATTTTATGAATGTGACTTTTCTTTGAAAGCAGGTGTATTTTCCCTGTGTTGGTAAAAAACAACAACAACAAAAACAATGGCACAGACAAGTTATACCAATTATTAGGTATGGCTTTCACATTTTTCAAATATTTTACTCTTCTATACTTGAAATGATGTTTTCTGTAATTAGGATTTCTTCTGTTATGCAACTCAAGCCATATAACACAAATTATAATACAAATTAAATTTTATATCTGCCATACTAAAAAAATTCCAAAGTTTCCACTTCTCTTCCTAGAGCTGCTATGTACCTCCCAGAGTTGGTTAAAATATGTATCTATACATGTCCTCTATGATTAATATTTCATGAGGTAAAGCAAGACACTGAAAAAATGAAACAGATCCTCACAACTTAGGTCTGACTGAAGGATTCTAGTAAATGAATGATTGTATCATGAAAATATAAGGAAGCCTTTCTAATGTATTGGGGAAAATCATTTCACAATCCATGCTAATTAAAAATAATGTAATTATGTGTCACTTTACTTGTGATTTCTAGTGCAAAGCTCTGCTTTTAGAACTTGTTTACACTGTATTAACAAGGATAAGTAGTTTTCTTTATGGCTTACTTTCTTATTTTCAAATGCTTCTAGGAGAAAGTATATGGCATCAGTAACAAAGATGAATAGTGAAGAGTAGCATGCCTGCACTTTGACTTCTTGTAGATATGATGGGGGTTGGCTCAGGATAGACTTTCAATACAAACAAACAATATCGAGGTCATTCCTAATATGCATATAATAGACACCCACTGGTTATCTACCTCAGCACAATCCTATTGCAGCATGCTGCTGAAGATCAATAGAACTAGGAGATCCCCTGCCTACTATAAGCTGT
Source organism: Tolypeutes matacus (assembly GCA_026826555.1). Lineage (NCBI taxonomy): Eukaryota > Metazoa > Chordata > Mammalia > Cingulata > Chlamyphoridae > Tolypeutes > Tolypeutes matacus. The sequence goes on along the minus strand of JAKSZT010054096.1, from coordinate 15,105 downwards.
GTCTTAATCAGACAGAATATACTCCTAACACAGTAGGGACTTACAGATGCTTGGGATTAAATAGATGCTTGGCTAAGCATGACAGGAAAAGCAATGAAAGCATTGCCTGTTTATTTGACACAGTGAAAGATTCCCATCCACCTTTATATATATTAAATATTGATAAATCAAGTCATCTTTTCTCCCATCTTAAGGACCATTGTTCTTATTATACTTTTCTTCGATGTAACAATATTTTAACTGGGAAATTTTATTAAATGTTTATAAAATAAAGAAATGAAATAAGAAGAATATAAACCTGATTTGTCCTAGCATCCAATTAAAGTACTGTTAATCTTTTCTATGCTATTTAGGGACCATATTTAAGAAGTAGTTTGAAACCAGGAGATATAAATGACAAACATTTTTCTAAGTAGTCAAATACTACATTGCCATACTCACTTTGAAAGGAGAGAGGGAAACTACCTCACCTGGAGGAGTAAGGAGGATATTAGAAACATATGAAGCTGTTTCAAGCTATAGATACAACCAGTCCAGAGATTCCAATATTTCTCCAAGGCAGTGTTCTTTAATATAGTACTTGAGACATGCCCTGCTGGGGTAAATTATTATTTTTTATCACCAAATATTTCTACTTCTGTCCCTACCATAGAAGAAGCACAATCCCAAATCCCCTTTGTTGGATTGGGCCAAGGGACTTGCTTTGAATCACAGAATGTGAGCGGGCATTGTTTATACCATGTCCAAATACACACTTTTAGAGGCATTGCAGGTGCTACTTACCCAGCCAGTTAGACACAGTCCAGGGACGAGTTCAACCACTTCATTTTATAGATGAGCAGAGGCTCTGAGAGGATATAAAGAAAAAAATTGGAAAAGGACAGCTAGAGAGACATGCCATGAAAACTAGGAGGCATGACCAATTGTCTATTATCCCAGTAGAGAGCAAGCACAATTCTGTGGTATTGGCCATTAAAACCCAGCAAAATAATATTTTTCTCAAGGAAATTTTTTATTACATTTAAACACTATAATGCTAATCACATTAGCATTATTTATAATTTTGCTTGCTCATTTGCTGCTTCAACATATATGAATTCACTAGAAGCAAACAGAATGTAAATGAATATGTCATGAATGGATGGATGGGCAAATGAATAGATGGATATAATCTATTCACCAAACAGCGCTATTAGAGTAGCCTTTTTGGTTTTAAACCCGGATCAAATAAAGGTAAAATTTTAGTTACCTGGAAAATTTACTTCTAAAACACACTTTACAAATAAAAATAAAAAACATAAACAAAAAATAAAACACATTTCACCATCCCAAAATATAAACGGGGTCTTGCTCTTCCATTTTATGGATACATTCACCTAGGGGTATATAAGTAATAGTGGTGTGTGCAAACACCTGCCGCATACAAATACTTATTTTTTCTAAATATTATTTTCCAATTAGACAACGTGTCAGCCAAATATCTGTTAAATGAAACTTGAATCTTTTGCTAACTATAGACTCAGGCAAGAGTGCCTCTCTGAGTCTTAGCTTCCTTGTATATAACCTAGAGACAATACCTATACAAGCGGGTTAGGTTAGATATAGTAAGAACTAAAGGAAAAAGTGTATCTGGAATCTGGCAATAAATAAATAAATATATCAGGAGATGGTCTGGCACATGGAAGGTGATCAGCAAATATGCTTTCCATATCCCTTTCCTTTGCTCAATTGTCGCTGCTTCCTATGCTGCTTTCTAACAGACTTCTAAGATGTGCTCAATAAATAGCTACCGAAATCATGTTAACGCTGACTCTAAGGAAGCAATGCTACTTGTAGTACGTATTGGTTCCCAGTACCTTTGACCCCTGAAAAACTCTTACTGAAGCTATTTTACATTTCACCTAAAGAGTAGTTTCTTCCCAGGTGAAGAAAAGAAATGGTACTTTTCACGCACCCATGTGGATTTTATTACATCCCAGCGCTGTGAACATTTCTTCCTGAACAGCTTGATGCGGCGTGTGTACGCTCCCGCGAGCGCACTCAGGTGTTTTAACCCTCATTCCAAACACTTGGGCGTCCTTTTCCCAACATTCTTTTGAAGAGTTCCTTGGAGCTAATGCGATCCTGCCTGCAAGAGGCACAGCAGGAGGGACCTATGCTAACTCAGGAGTAGATGAGGTCCAGCGACGCCGCCACCGCAAGTCAGCAGCCACCTAGCTCGCCCAGAAGGCAGCGCAAGACGCAGGCTCCAGGAGCGCATGAGCCAGCAGCTGCTTCTGCGCTGCGCGCCCAACCCGCTTTAGCTGCGGGGCGCAGGGCCCGCCGGCGAGTCCCTCACAGTGCAGGACTGCCTCCAGGGTGTAGAGCTCCTCCTAGCCTGAGCACTTCCACACACGCACACATCCCGCCACCCCCCCCCCCCCAGCACTCCTCCCGCTCAAACATCAAACAGGGGCCTGAATTCCTCTTTAGAGACCAGGGCATGGCTCAGAGTTGGCATTTTCACACAACCTTTTTGTTTGTTTGCCAGGAGTATTGAGGACCTATCAAAACTTCAACATAAACGCTGCTCATTTCTGTTCCCTTGGAAAGAGTCCCTCTGAGCAAGATGTTAGGCAAGAGGAAAGAGAGAGTTGAAAACATGAACTTAATATAGCAACCTTATAACAACATTCCCCAAACTGTGAGCTCTCTCCTACAAAATGAATTGCTTTTCAAATGTCTGTAGAATCAAGTCAAAAGTCTTTACACTGGCGTTCAGGGTCTCGTAATCAGGTCTCCAAGCAGCTCCTTTGCTCCTCATGCCACTCCACACAAATGCACGCTCTAAATCTGCCACTTACCTTCTTATTTTCTTCACGGAAGGGCTTACTTTCACTTTTACACGTTGTGGACTCGTGTCAGCCCAGATGGAATTACCTCTGTGTAAACATTTTTCTCGTTCACATACACCCCTATGGCCATCAGGAGCAAGAGTCTCCAATATATTCTTAGTTTAATATTTCTTTATATATTTCTTTTCATAACAATGGCCCTGCCAGAAAGATATTTGACATCACTTTTATCTTACATTTGAGAACAATGGGGCTCAGAGAGGTCAGCTGAGTTGCAAAGCTGCTTTATTTCTGAGTGGAAAGACCTGACTTCACACTTAAACATGTCTAATTTCAAAAACCAACTCTTACCACACAATGCTTCATTCTTTACCCCCGTTGTGCTTGAAACACTTGTCACAGTAATTTCATTTAGCCATTTATGAATTTGTTCTGTATTTCCCACACATACACTGGACTTGGACTTCTTGGGAACAAGGCATATGCATTCTTCATCCCCATCCCATGCTTCATGTTGGCAGAATAGACACTAATTCTTGTAATACTTGAGACCCCCTCCTCTCTGCCACAAATAATAAGAATGCCTAACATGTGGAAAGCCATTTCAAGACTAAAAAGTGCTAACATTGGTTCTGTGAATTAGGTAGAGACAAGAGTATCAGCAGATAACAATTTGCATTTTACAGATAAGGAAACTAAGGTTCAGAGTGGTCCACTTGCCTGAGCTAACAATGTCAGGAGACATCAGAGAAAGGACTAGAATCCTGGTGTCCTGCTTCCAGGCCAGTGTCATTGCACCTCTAGTAAAGCTGCCTGCTTGAGTAGTTTGGTATGTGGTCTTCATTGACAAAGCATCTTGGAACATGTCCAAAGCTGTGTTTGGACAGCTTGTGGTTCTGAGTGGTGGCCACAATGTCATCTACCACAAAGTACTAGAGATAATTTCTGAAATTCCTGTACCAAGTTGTTTTCATTCCAGCACTTATCTGTCCAATAAAATGTGTGCTTCACTGATCTGGTTCTGGTTCAGAAATGATGCTTGCAACGTAATTTCCTTCATAATTTTCCTGAAACACATGAGCATCCTTCCAGCCTTTCTTTTTCCAAAGACTATTGAGCATCGATTTAAGATTATAATATAGAAAAAAAAAAAATATTTGAAAGACTTCTGGACGTTAAGAGCTTCTTGACTAGCCTCAGTCCTGTTAGCTGAGTTGCTGACATCTTTCACAACAACTGCTTGAATACTTCTTTACTCAATGCTGGCACTAATTGTATTGAGGACAGTTTGATGTCTGCTGCTTTCTGACTGTAAAAGGATGATGATTCTGAGACTGGTCCTGTGATATAGGCAGACACCCCTGAAAACCCCAGGACTATTGGCGTTGAGTTGCTTACATTGAGGGCTCTGTCATGGGAAGGGGGGGAAACCCACTTCTGGAAGGAAACCCAGAGCATGTGTGTGTGAGTGAGGCTCATACAACTGCTGGGATGTTTTGTAGTGTTAGGAGGTGGAAAGTTCCTGAACAAGCCACGGTGCAAAGAGGAACAGGGGCTGGCAGGGACCACTCAGGAAAAGATCCCCTCCTGAACAAGGGGTGGAAACAAGACTGTATACAAAAATACTACATGTTGCAAACAAAGAAAAATGGAGTCTGGGAAAAGTAAAAAGAGTTGCTTAGACTAGGGATTCCAGGAAATTGTATGACAGGACCCCTTTTAAAGGAATTAATCCTGAAAAGAGGGAGATCTTTGCTTAGCTAGTTCCTAGGAAGGGGTGAACACATATTCTGATGGGGCAGCTGCAGCCGCATTACCAAGGGGTCACCAGGTCAAATGAATTATAACAGAACAAACAGGTGTTGCTCAGAGCAGTGCCCAGCATATAACAACATAGCTAACAAAATAAAAAAGGGCTCAACCATGGCCATAGGGCCAAATCCAGCCTGCCACCCAATTTTGTAAATAAAGTTTTATCAACTCATAAATTTACATCATTGATTGCTCTACCAGCCTTCCCCACGGGGATTTACTGCCTTTAACCAGAGTGACTGTATGCAGAAAAAGGAAATAATTAGACTTCCAGGGATTATTAGATACTGGTTTGAACTGACACTAATTCCAGGAGATCCAAAATGTCACTGTGGTCCACCAGTCAGAAGAGGGGCTTATAGAGATCAGGCCTCCTATGGTTATATTCCCATTTCCAGAGCACATACTTGGTGTACACATGCTCAGCAACTGGCAGAATAGAAAAGAAAAACAGAGGGCTTTGCTTAGTGTTGCAAAGTATACAGAAATTATATCCCACTCTACACCCTCCTTTTACTACTATAAGAACATAGTAATTCTCTTCTCCATGCCATGGATAATGTCTTTAAAAAATATTTAAAATTGATATCCATATGCAGTTTAAAAAGTTAATAATAATCCTTGTTTAAAGCTATCAGAATATCACAGCATCACCTGAAAAATCTCTAAACGTGGCATATCTTGGATTGGAAGAAGACAGAAGAGCTTAAATTTCTGAATTCTTTTGAGGGGAATAGCAAAATTGTCATGGAGCTTGAAAAATTAGTCAAGGATGCCTCAATTTTTCTTAAATGCAAAATTGCAGCTAGGACAAATACAATATGTGCCTACATAATATATTTAATACAATAGCCAGGGCTCAACCATGCCCATTGGGCCAAATCCAGCCAGCTGCCCAACTTTGTAAATAAAGTTTTCTTATTGTCACCCAGCCACACCCATTGGTTTATGTATTGTCTATGGCTGCTTTCACACTACAACAGCAGTGCTTGTGACAGAGCCCACCTGACCTATAAACCTGAAAATGTTATTATCAGAACCTTTGCAGAAAGAAATTTCCAACACCCCTGAGAAGCCATCAAAGTGTTTTGAGCCATTCATAGAGGTATTCAGCTATATTATGAGATAGTGAATTGGTGGGCATTGGAACTATTCAAGTCTGCTTGGCTATCAGTAGAGAAATCTAAAATCAGGATTTCTGCATTAACATAGAAGCTGGAATGCCTCTAAGAAGATCTCAGGTCTTCAATCTTCCTGGTCATTTTATAAGCATTTTACTCTATTGTCCCGAGAGACTGGATATGCAAATATGCAAAGATCAGAAAACTCTGACCCATTATCAGCCATAACCAGACAAGGAAATTCTGGTCTGCCACCTGCAGCAATCAGTCCAGAGAGGTGACAGCTATCTACAGCAACCATTCCCAGGAAGTCAAACCATATTCCCTATATTTATAGCCCCAAAATACCCAAAACTTAATTACTAACCTACAGCCTCCCTATTTATTGTCTCCTCTTCCAATTTAGGACCAACAAGAGAAGCCAAATATGCTTCCCTATTCATTCACTGAAGATGCCCCACTTCTAGTTAGCCTGCCTCCAGCTTCCCCATGCCCACTGCCTCCAATCAGGGGACACCTGAAGTCTTTCCTTTTTTCAAATATGATGCTTTCCAACCCCTCAGCCTGCCATTGAGTCTCTGCCAAACATAAGTGATAGTGGCTGACACCCTTGACATAGCAAGCTCCGAATAAATAGACTTTGCACTGATTTGGGTGTTCTTCATTTATTTCCACAGTCCTCATAAGGTATCATTTTATTAGTTGTCCTGATAATTATCTCCTACTTGATAGTCCAAGTTTCGGAAATGATCACCACATAATTGAAATGCACATGATAAATTTATGTTACATAGTAGAATACTTTATCCTCTAAGTGAATTTATAATTGCCATCATACTAGACATCCTCAGATGCTGAGGGATTGAACTCAGAACGAAACCAGAATTTATTGGGTTAGGAGCCAAGTATCATGAGTAGCAATTTCATAATACTTTTATTATTCCACAAATCAAAAACAGTTCTTTCACTAAGGGAAAATTGAGGTTCAGAGAGCTTGGCAAGTCTCCCCAAGTTGCCCAGCAGTACATGGCATAGCTCTGTCATTGGAACCTAGGGCTGTGTTTGCAGAGTCCACATGGCCACTCCATTCCAATAACTTTCTGTTTCTGGTCAGGCCTGACTCCTTAACTAATTACAGTCAAGGATCCCACCTCATTGTTCCAGCAATTCCCTGGTGCTTCTTAGACACAAAGACAGGGTACTTGAAGGCCTTGAACATTAATCAAGAGCCTCCTCCTATCCTCTTCCTGACAATGAACTTGAGACCCCTGCAGCTGACAGCAAGTATGAGTGGCTTGATAGAAGTCCTGAGTGGACTGTGGTCACAGTTGGCTCTGCCACCAGTTGGGTGAGAGTGATGATTTTTACAAGAACCTTGTTTGAAGAGAAACAAAGGGCATTTAAGAGCCTGCTTTCTGATCCCAATGTGTCAGGAAGAAGGCACATTAACAAAACGTTAGCAGTCAACAAAGGCTCTAGCAATCCCTAAATGGATGGTAGGGACAGTGAAGGTGATTTAGCAGAACCCAGGGCTGCAGCAGTAGGTCACCAGTAACTTGCTGAAGTCCTGAAGTTTTGTGCACACAAGGACCAGAGCTCAGCATCTCAGCACACACCAACCCTCTCCATGTCAGGGCAAGTTCCAGGCCTGGCTCAGGCACAGGGTCTGGGCTCAGGATTATGTTTCCAAAGTGAGCAGATGGTGCAACCCCTCTTCCGTGCGAGAGAGAGATTGTGCCCAGCTAACGCGAGCATTTTGACAGAGCACCAAATCACGCAATTATCAATCCTGGCATGTTATCTGGTGGGGGCTGCCTGTTGGCCCCCCTACCCCATCACAGCATGGTGAAACCTTCCCAATTACTGAGGTCACAGATGTCAAAGCTTTCCTATCACATATTCCAAAATGTCAAAAATCACCCACTGTCTCTCTTTATTTCTTTCTCAGAAATAAAATCTTAATCTCCCACTATATATCCAAATGTACAATTGGAGCTTGGGAGCTTTTCTGGAAAGATTATTTGTACCTGACTTCAGCTGAGTGTTAAGTTGGTCTGTGTGTTAATTCCCAATATTTGCATATTTTCCTAACATCTCTTCAGGTGAACAAGATCCTATTTTAAAAAGCAACGGACCCTGGAGTTAGAATTAGAAAACCAGAAACTATTTTCTGCTATTCCATTAGCTTAAAAAGTCTTGGTTTTTTGAGCTTTAAAATGGAAAAAACAGATCCTGATAACAGTATATCACAGATATAGAAGGAATTTCAAAATCATCTTGTAAAACATGAAGCAATCTTTACCATGAGAAATGTTATTTGATTAGTTAGAAATAAAACTATTCCACTGATTTCTTTTTTCCTTGTTACTAGATGAACTTTGTCTTTTTTTTCCATGCCTTCCTTCCAGAGATGGATCAATGGGGCTGATTTGTAGGCGCAGTTAACATGGAGCCTGGGCTATGCCAGGGTCAGACAGCATGGAGAGTTTTGTGAATATGTCTAGACTTGATGGAAAGATGAAAATGTAGGAAGGAAGGTAGCAGAAGAGAGGAAGAAGCAGAGGAAGATAAAACATACATCAACGAGAAGGGGCGACAGTTTGGGAGTAGTAGTTGATTGTGATGCGATGTCTGTAGCCAATGATGTGGAGAGAATAAAAAGGAGAGCAAAATGCTGATGAATTAGACACAGTTCAGACACCTGGGGAAACTAAATCTATAATTCTGTGCCTGGGGCAGGATGTCTTCTTATGTGGAGCCCAGTCTATGCCATAGAGGCTGAGGTTCAGTGCCAGACCAAACACCTCAAAGCATATAGTTCTTGTATTTCTCATATTCCTATTGCACCAGCTTTGTTTGCACTAGTACTAGTTAGTAATCATCTGTGTCCTCCTCTTGTTATTGCCCAAGTTTTACCCTTTACTTATAAGTTATTTCTTTTTTTACCCCCTAAGGAGGTCATGTTTAAACAACTAGAGGTACAATCCTAATTGAACAATTAAGTTTTAACTCTGTTAATGGAAACTTTTCACTGGAGCTGTTTCTAAGAAATACTGTCTGGTTGAGTGATACTCAGATGACGGAACGTCATTAATTCACACAGTACTAATTTATATAGAGAGGAAAGAGAAAAACCTCCCAACCTCCCACTACCCAGAGATAATAACTGTTAACATTTTAAAAATTCATTTTATTATATTATTTTTTAGGAGGTATCGGGGATAGAACCCAGGACCTCATACATGGGAAGCAGGTGCTTAACCACTGAGCAACCCCCACTCTCATAACTGTTAATATTTTTATATTCTTCCAGATATCTCTAAACACACACATTCTTAACTCACACACACTCACAGACACACACAGATACTCCTACACATTCTCAATCACACTCGTGCATATTCAAGTTATTGCCTAACTTCTTCCCATTGCTGCTAAGTTTCTTAAAACTAGGTTCTACTTTCATTGATTCCACTTATTCACATTTGATTCCTCTCCTAATCATGGTAATCAGGTATCCATACTCTCTAGCAAAGCTCATCAATGAGTTATCAATTGTACATCCAATGGGACTCTTTCAGTCCTTAGCTAACCTGACTCTACTCCCTAATGGGGTTCTCCAGCTCTTTGCATATCTCCTTCTATATTCTGGATTCATCTTCCTTTTTCTCCAGGTTGCTGTTCCTCAGGAATCTACCCTTGCCACTCTTTTCATATAGTTTTTTTGTGTGATCTCCCTCATGAATCACACAAAAAGTCATGGTTTCCATGATATATGTGCATACCTGTATATATAAATATACTTGTGGGTATGAATGCATATGTGTGTACATGTATAATGTGTGCATGCACACACACACACATACACAATGAAGACTTGCAAATCTATATTTCTGACCTATTCTTTCCCTTGAGATGCATCATTGAATACTAGGCAGGGACACCATCTAACTATTTACCCCTATACCACTGATGTTTAGCACATGTCTACTAATTTAATTACTTAAAAAATCTTTGTGGGGGGAAGGAAGGAAGGGAGAGGAGAAGGGAGAGAGGGAGGGAAGGAGGGAGGGAGGAAAGAAAATTATGTGAAATTACTTCTTGAACAACTCCAACAAATGTCTCACAGAACCTCAAACTCGATGTTTTCCTGTCTGAACACCTTTCCCCACACACCACCACAACACACCTCTCTTTTACCTCTCTGTCTCTCATATACACACACCACCACCATTTCTACCACCATCAACAACATTACCACATTCTACTTCCTCCAATATTCTCTGCCTCATTAAATGCACGCCAGTTCACACAGTGTCCCAGGCCATAAATCTGGAATCATCCATTTACCTCCTCCCTCTCCCCACACCAGCAAATTGATGATCAGTTGCTAACAATTTATTTCTCCCCTGTAATCCATCTATCCCCTCTGCTTCTGCCAGAAGTCCAGCTCTCATGACTTTCTCCTTGATTCAGTGCTGTCACCATTATTTTCTCTACCCATGCCCAATAAATCTCCCAGGGCTGCCAAAGTCATCATTCTATATTCAAATCGGATCCTGCTATTCCCCTTTTTAAAAGTATTTCAGTGGCCCTAAACTTAGCCTAGAAAATAAAGCACAAAGTTTCCAGCACTCCTGCAAGCATTGCCCTGCCCGGGACCATGCCTGATACAGTGGTCTCGCCTCTTATCACCTTGTTTTAAAAGGTTCAACCATACATAACTGTTCTGCAGTCCCACAAACTCTTGTTATTTTTCCTACCACTATTCCTTTCCCTGGATTCCACTTTCCCTCAAATATCCTTTCCTTTACTGCACCTGCCTGTCCAGCACCCCTGTCTCACCCTCTCCATTCACTGTGTCTGTGGTAGACTGAATAATGGTCCCTAAGATGTTCACATTCTAATCCCCAGAACGTGTGAGTTTGTTTCCTTGCATAGCAAAAGGGATTTTACAGATGTTATTACGTTTACAATCCTGAGATTGGAAGATGATCCTGAGTTATCTTGGTGTGCCCCACACAATCATAAGGGCTCTTACAAGAAGGAGAGAGGATTGTGACAGTGGAACCAACCAGAGTTTGGTGCGATGGGTTTTTGAAGATGGAGGGAGGGGCCATAAGCCAAGGAATGCAGGGAACTTCAAGAAGCTGGAAAATGCAAGAAAAAAAGCCTCCAGATGGATGTGGCTCTGTTGACACATTGATTTTTGCCCAAAGTGACCTAGTTAGGGCTTCTGACAAACCAAACTATAAGATAATAAATATTTATTGTGTTAATCCACTAAGTTTATAGCAATTTGTTACAGCATGAATAGGAAATTAATTCAGAGCCCTCACTCATGTTGAGAGTGACAATTGTCCTGCTCCTACATATGCACCCATAGTTTTAATTTCAGGGAGTCGCTCCTGCAATACAGACCCCAGTACATGTAGTGTGACCTCTAGCTCTCATCACAATAGTTTTCCTTTAATAAACTAGGAATTCCTTGAGGACTGGAGGCAGTATTTTGTTTATCTTTAGTTGTTCACTAAATTTGGAAGACATTCCAAATTATAGATATGAAAATTATTTTCAAGGTGTCTAGGCCAACCCTTGATTTTGTGTGAAGGAAACCAAAGCACGGAGGGAGTAAATGTCTTTTCTCAGATTGCACAGCAAGCTATTGGTCAGCCTAAGAATACTGCCACTACTCATTATATTAACAAATGGTATTTTTATAGAGCAGCAAGGATCACAAAACACGTTCATACATATTTATGAACTCAGCTGTAACCAGGAGTGCAAGAGCTCAGCTTTGGGCATCATGTCACAGAAATCTTCTCCTGACCCCATGTCTAATCACATTCTCCTTATCCATGTACCCATAGTTCTGCATATCATTTCATCATTGCAGCTACCAAACTTCATTAAATAAGTCTGACCATGTCTCTTTCTCCCATACTGATCTGTACGAGTATTGAAAGAAGGAACTTTATTCTTTTTAATATTCTCAATTTCATAGTAGATGCTAAATAAATGTTGGTTGATATGAATTAGCTTTCATTTCCAGAAATACTACCAGAGTGTGGGCTCATAATCACTCATTGTTTCCCTCAGCCTCCCATGTGGAGAAATGAAAATACTGCATACATATATTGAGCTCATGAGCATTGAAATTGTCCTCTCAATCATGTCATCAAATTTCATTTGGAATTTTATTTCTTATGCTGTTTGTAAAGAATGTCAAAATATGATAGGTAAAAAATGTAGTGATTAAAATTGTATTGGTTAGGGAAGCAGATGTGGCTCAAGTGTTTGGGCACCTGCCTATCACATGGGAGGTCCTGGGTCTGATTCCTAGTACCTCCTAGAGAAGATGAGCAAGACGTCAAGCTGGCACAACAGACTGGTGTGTCAGGCCAGTGTGGTGAGCTGACACAACAAGATGATGCAACAAGGAGGCACAAAGAGGAAACACAACAAGAAGCATAACAAAAGCATGGAGTGATGGTGGCTCAAGTGATTGAGCACCTCTCTTCCACATGGGAGGTACGAGGTTTTGTTCCCAGTGCCTCCTAAAGAAAAGACAAGTGAACACAGAGAATGCACAATGAATGGACATAGAGAGCAGACAGCGAGGACAAACAATGGGGGGGGGAGAATAAATAAATTAAATTAATCTTTTATAAAATGATATTAATTAAAGTCATTATTTTGGGGGGAAAAAAAGTCAGAGTTTGCCCACTGAAAACATCATAGTCTCATGCCTTAAATTTGATTTCAACATCCAAATCATTCAGATAGCATTGCAAAAAGAACTGCATCACATCTGATTGTCAACTGCCAAGTCAATCATCTTTACTTTCGTAAAGAAAATGTGCACTCTTGGCAGCATTTAATGACTGCAAACCTTCATAGCTTTCTCCATGGCTGGTTTCCTGCTGCAAATTTCAGCAGATGGGACCCACGATGTGTCAGTATATTTAAAAGTTCATGCTGAACATTTTGCTTGGTTGGAAAAGATGAAGGACCCTGAAAGACGCAGTGCTTCTTTCAGCATCTTTTCAGGTAAACGTTGGCATTAGTGCCCCTCCAATGTGCACCCTGCTGGCAAAAGATAATCTTGACCCTTTCCGTCCACATCTTTGGAAACAGTTAAAGTTGAGCCATATAACATCTCTGAATGGCACTTTCTCTACTTTGCAATACTTTTTTATGCTATCCCAAGCTGCCCATACAAAACAAACAGAAAGCAATTTGTTTTACTTCGGCAAAGGGAAATCTCTTCTTCCTCTAAACAATAGACCTTTTGAGGTAGATTTTGTCCAAGTCTGTGTAATAGAAATGTAATATAAGCTTTGATAGAACTGACAGAACTGAATTTGGTACACCAGCTGTTTATTTTGTCATCTTCTTGCCAAATCATTGGTTCAACTGGTGTTTTCACTGAATTGCCTAGATTGAGTGGTGTTTTTCTCTATGTCAAAGCTACAAAGAAGCATAAATTCAAGATGAATGCCTCACTTCCAAGCCACCATTACGTACAAGTCCTGGAATGGACTTTCTCTATTGATTCCATCTGATGAAATTCTATATATTTTGTTGCCAATTCTTCCAAGGTGCTTCCCCCAACTCCCCAAGTTACAATTATTTACTTCCTTCTGCTTCTTCAGTCCATTTGTTATGCCTCTGGTATAGCCTTTATCTCATGCCATGCTGTATTGTAAAAGTTACCTGTGTTTTTCTCTCCTCAGCTGTAGAAAACATGGCTTATTTCTTTTCATAATAGATGCCCAATAATTATTTATTACACTGAATACCACAATGCTAAATAGTAATAATAAGGATCAAAAGAGTCATTTTGCTTACATCTGAAAAGCAAGTTACCCTGGGTTCTTTTCAAAAGTTTTTAATCCCCTCCTCTCCTCTGCTGGGTTCATGCATCTTGTTCAGCAAAATGTAGGCACTCAGGCTCCATCTGTCCAGCCTCAATGAATAAGGAGCATTGGAAACTCCACCAGGACTGATGTTCACCATCTGTGAGGGATGCCTACCTGAGGAGACAGCAATCAGAAGTTTCCACTTTGGGACAATTCATTGGATGCAATGTGGGGGCAGATGCCACATTTTCAGGACAAGGATCACCTAAGTTTCTGGGGATTGCTAAGTAGAAAAAAAAAGAAACAGGCAGGACAGCTGTGAGTAACTGAGGCAAAGGAAACTGGACATAAATGACTTCCAGCCAATTGTAAATGATAAGGATATTTTTCAAAATACCTTTATTCTTTTTCTCCATTTTAAACCCAACATCCTTCTTTCTAGTCCTTTGTCTTAGTTTGCTAGGTCTTTCCTAACAAAATATCACAAACTGGTTGGCTTAAAGCTACAGAAATCTATTGTCTCAGAGTTCTGGAAGCTAGAAATCCTAAAGCAAGGTGTTAGCAGGGCAATTCCTTTTCTGAAGACTATAGGAAAAGTCTGTTCCATTACTTTCTCTAAGCTTCGGATGGTGACTGTGCCTCAGTTGTCACATGGCTTTCTCCCTTTTGTATTTCTGTGTCTAAATGTCCTCACCCTATAAGGATACCAGTTGTACTGAATTAGGGCCCACCCTACACCAGTATGATCTCATTTTAACTTGTCCAAGAAATGCTCTTCTGAGAACTCTTGGGGCTGTCATCCTTTTACGAGACCCTGAGATTTATAGGAAATACTTGTGTGATTATTTCTCTGAATCTGGAACTTTAATGTTAGAACATAAGGTTAAATATAAGAACTTGGAAAGTCAGGATCTGTAGCTTCAAAACATTTTTATTCACCAAAAGCGCCTTTTGATCCCTTGGCATTTTGTCCTGTGACCACCAGATGTTGATAACATGCTAATATGGCCTCTTACACGAAACTAATCTATTTCAAGTGCATCATTATCATTAAAGATCATCTTGTTCTTGTGGAAACGTGCACAGTATTAGTTTAGAAATTTAGGTGTGTTAAAATTATTCTATGCTACCCATGAACGGTCCATTTTACTTCAGTTATACCTAAGCAAAGGGGAGAGGTTTTACTGCACAGATGCTCAAATAGGCTGTTACTGCTTCTCACTTAAAAAGAGAATAGCAAGTGCCAAGCGCCTTCTTGTTTGGGGGCATGGAGTGGAATGAGGAGGCAGATGAGTAGTTAGACTGCTAAAACGCTATGCAACACAATTTTATTTTCCAGACTCAGGTGAGCTAGGTTTAATAGTTGCGTGTTGCTTTTTTCCTCATCAACCTGTGAACTGCCACCCACTGGCAAAGAAGAGGAAATATTGCTATTCTCACCTTTTTATTGACTTTAGTGTTCACCCTGCACCCCAC
>JAKSZT010054095.1:7397-23058 GCA_026826555.1 Tolypeutes matacus | reverse complement strand
AAAAAAAGAAGAAGAATATTTCAGGACACACGGACATGATAGGAAATTAAAACTTCAGTTTCTAAACGAAGCTTTATTGGCACCATCCATGCTCACACATTTACATACTGTTATATTTGCTTTTGCACTACTACTGCATAGCTGAGGGAGGTGCAATAGACTGTATGGTCTGAAAAGCCAAAAATATTTACAATATGGCCCTTTACAGAAGATGTTTGCTGACCTCTGCTTTAGAGCATGGGCTCTGGAGCCAGAAAGACCTGGCCTAAGTCCCAGCTCTGCCACTTACTAGCTGTGTGACTTTGGGCAAGTTACTCAGCCTCTCTGAGACTCAGTATCCCTATTTAGAAAATAGGAATAATAAATAGCATGAATATCATAGGATTGTCATGAGGATTAAGTAAGATGATGCAGGCAATACACTTAGTACAGGAATAGGCACATAATAAGAACCCAATAAATCATCATTGCCAGGGTAATACTAATAACAATTATTATTTGTAACTGTGTTTTAGATCCTAGGAAGGAAAAACAGCCTCTACCCTCAAGTTGCCCCCAGTCTTGATAGGGAAGCAATGAAAATGAAAGACAACTATAACACGGTGCCGTAAATGTTACAAAAGGAGTAAACCCGATTTCAGATAGAGAAGGAGTGGATGTATTCGGAGGCACCCTGGATAGTTCAGGGTGAAGATGAGAAAAGGGCAGGAGGGGAGACTAGAGTGGCAGGTTAGAGGTCAACCCAGAATATTTTCGAAGATCAATTTCTAGGTGCCAGGCACTGGGCTAAGTGCTTTCTATAAGTTTTCTTATTTCATCTGTATCATAATCCACTGGTCCTCAACAGGGAGGGGAGGGGCTGATTTTGTCTCCAGGGAACATTTGGCAATGTCTAGAGACAATTGTGGTTGTCACAACCGATGTGTGGGGTACTACCGGCATCTAGTATATAGAGCCCAGGGATGGTGTTAAATATCTCACAATGCAGGATACAGCTCCCTGGCATCAGGAATTAACCGGCTCAAAATGTCGAGTGCTGCAGTGAATGCATGGGTTTGGATTTATGGCAGGGCAATCCCCCTGGATCTCTCATAGTGTCCCATGCCAGAGCAAACTGTAGCCCCAAACCACTGCTGGCCTTGTCCATAGGCCTCGGCACTGAAGCGGGTTGCACAGTGTTTAAAAAAGGAGAAAAAAGGATATATTGCCTCTGGGCATGGTACCCTTTGATTATATTAGATTCAGCTGAGATGCCTTTGATTAAATTGTGTTAACATTAGGGCTTAGATTCAGCTATGTCATTAGGCCATTCAGGGTTGAGTCCCCACCCCTTTGGTAGGCTGATAAAACAGACTCTTACACGGACATAGAGACACAGAGAGGTAGATACACAGAGAAGAGACACAGAGGCTCCTGCGGCACCGGGAAGAGAGATGAGCCTGATAGTTTACAGCTGACCTTGTGAAGAGACCAGAGCAGCTGAGCCCCAAAAGAAATACCCTTTACAAAAGCCAACAGATTTCTGGTACTTTGCATCAGCACCCCTTTCGCTGACTAATACATGCTCCTATGAGTAACTATTATTAATCCACAGTTTACTGAGATTTAAGTCACGTCATCTGTTGACCAGCTGTACCTGTAACCCGTTAATCTCACAATGGTTTAGCCAAGGAGAACCCACTGAAGGGTTTACATAGGGAAGTGATAGGGATAGATTCCTGCTTTAAAAGGATTGCTTTGGCATCTTGAGTGGAGGAAGGCCTAGAGAGCAGGCCTGGAGGCCGTGGGGTTGGAGGGTCAGGGCTGAATGGTGAGGCACTCTCGGGGGAGGTCGCAGGGTTAGGGGGTTGGAGAGGATGGACCTGGAAGCAGTCCAGGGCTGAGGTTTTTCACACTTGCCAGATTGAGCAGTCCAGGGATGCTTGTTTAAGTAGAGCCCCCAGGCTTTCCCCAGCCCTACAGAATCAGAATATCCAAGGACAGCTTGAGAACTTGTGTTTGAATAAGGCCTCTAGTCTAATTCCTTAATTCCTTTTTTTTTTTTTTTAATTTTTAATTTTGAAATAATTTCAGACCTAGAGGATAGTTGCAGAAATAGTATAAAACCCATATAGAGAATTCCAATATAACCCCCCACCCTGATACCCAGATCCACCAATTTTAACATTTCGCCACATTTGCCCATATCACTCCAACTATTTATCTGTTCATCCATCAACGCACTCACCCATCCATAAATCCGTCCACCTGTCCATTCATCTGTTTTTCGAAAGTCTCAGAGTAGGTTGTGTACGTCATGCTCCTTGAACACATAATACATCCGTGTATATTTCCTAGGAACAAGGATATTAATGTATGTAACTACCTTAAGTACAGTCACCGACTTCAAGAAATTTAACATTGACATGAAGCTAACACTCTATATTCCAAAGTTTTCGTGTGTCCCTTTGAGCCTTTTCTCCATTATGAGATCCCATCCAGGGTCATCTAATTGTCGTTTTCTCTTTAGTTGCTATTTGTTTTTTAATTGTGGAAAAATATATACAACATACACTTTGCTATCTTAAGTCCTCCTAAGCACACCATTCAGGAGGATTAATTGCATTCACAGTGTTGTGCTACCTGCACCACCACCCATTACCAGAACTTTCTCATCACCTGTATTAGTCAGGGTTCTCTTGGGAAAGAGAATCAGCAGGACATATCTGTCAATAATATGAAATTTTAAAAGAGTCTCTCACACGACCGTGGGGATGCACAAGTCCAGGTTCTGCAGGCAGGCTGCAAATCAGTGGCTCCGATGAAAGCCCGATGAAAGGTCGTTGATGAGTCTCTGGGAGAAGTTGCCTGTCCAACGATGAGCTGGGAAATTCTCTCTGAATGTTGAAATCACTTCCACTTTTAAGGCATTCAACTGATTGGATAAAAGCACCACCCATTGCTGATGCAATCTCCCTGATTGATGCAGATGTAATCAGCCATCCACGCAGTAAACTCACTGGTATTGAAGTACATAAATGCTCTTGTATTACAATTAGCCCAGTGCTTGCTGGAACAAACACCTGGACACAACTACTTGGCCGAGTTGACACATTAGCCTAACCATCACATCACCCCAAACAGAAACCTGCACCCGTTATGCATTAACTCTCCATTCCTCTCCTCACCCCGCACCCCTGGTAACCTGTACTCTACTTTTTGTCTATGAGTTTGCATTTTCTAGTTATTTCCTATAAGTGGAATTCCTAGGTTGATTCTTGCCAGCAGATTCGACTGGGAAATACGCAATGTCTATGGGGTGTATTGTGAAATCTACACTGAAGCTGAGCCCACTGGGATGGAGAAGGGACAGACTGAGGGCAACGTAGAAAGTCATTCTGTGTGCTAGTTATATAGCCGTGAACAAATAGACAATAGACATATAAAAAAAGTCATATGATGTGTAGAATAATGGTAAGTGCTTTGGAGAAAATAAAGCAAGGAAAGTGGAATAGAAATGAAAGTTGCAGTTTTAAATAGGCAGAGAAGGTCTGTGGTATATTCATATTCATAAAAAGAATATTTCGAATAAAAATAAAAAAATAGACTAAACAAAAAAATAAGAAAAAAAAAGAATATCTTTATTAGAACTCTTTATAGTCAAGAGTAAATTCTTGGGAGTGGATGTGGCACAAGCAGTTGAGCACCTGCCTCCTACACGGGAGGTCTTGGGTTCAGTTTCTTGTACCTCCTAACGAAAACAAGCAGACAACAAACAAAAAAAACCCCCACAAAACAACAACAAGCAAAAACAACAAGCAGACAACAAGAAAAAAATAATACTAAAAAACATTGAATTGTACACTTAAAAATGTGTGAACTATAAGGTTTGTGAACTATATGTCAGTAAAATTATTTTTTTTTTTAAAGTAAATTCTTCATGATCTAACCTTTGGTGAATTGGACATTCAGCTAGTCGGGCATTTAGGGAACTGGACATTCTGCAAATCAACCTGCTTTGTTTGGCCCAGGTGGGGGAATAAGGGTAGAGAAGCCTGTTAAGAGGATAGAGAAATGAGCTCAGCCGTGAGCCTGCTGGGTGTGTGACAGCCCCAGAAATGGGATGAAACCCGGGGAGCTGTGTTGAGGGGCTTTTGCTGGGACAGGGAGACAGAGAGGAGATAGCCATACACCCAGCTCAGGGTTGTTGTCCTGGCGGAATTAATAATAGGTCTCCCTTTCACTCGCAAGCATCCTAGGAAGGTTGAAAGACGTGGTCACTGCAGAGATGGACGTGGTCTCTTTGACAGTGAGGAACGGGCCCCAGGGAGCCTGAGGGCATGTGAGCTGAAAGCTTACACAGGAGAAAGAGCTTTCTGGAAGGAAATAGGCAGGCCTGCAGACCAACTCCCCCCTCCACCCCTTCGCAGTTAAGACCAGCCCTCGGTGTCCATTCCAGCTAGCAGTGACAGTAGGGAAAGAAATCTGTGATCTACCCAGTGTCTTGCCTGCAGGGTAAATATTTCCAAAGTCATTTAAAGGCGCAATTACTGAATTCACTCGGTTTCAACAGAAGAGAGTTAACGAAGTAGTTATAGCAATCTCCCTGATGGGGTATTTGTCTTTGCACTGCGGAAAACATGCAGTAATGGGCCGAGTAAGGCGAAAATACACTCCCCGCCCTAGTCAAGTTCGCTTTCCTTTCTTCTCGGGGTTTTGCTCTGGTTTTGGGGTCCGGGAGCCTCCTTCGCGGTGCGCCGAACGGCTAGCGTCAGCGCGCCCCCGCGTGGTCACCGAGGAGAAATTCACCGTCTGTTGAGGCACAATATGGTTTTGATTCAATTCGATCGATGAAGTCAGAGGCTTGGTCCTGGGCCCTTCAGAGACTATAAAAAAAAAAAAAAAAACTTTTAGGCTCATGCTATGGAGATAAGGGCATACGGAGACAGATATATACAACAATGGGGTTAAGAGTTAATGTTTGGAGCCAGACTGTCTAAATTATTCCCTGTTCTCACTACCGAGGAACTGTATGATGTTGGGAAAGTGATTAAACTTTACAAATATTGGTGGTGTTGACCTCCCTGGGGTGTTGTGAGACTTAAAGAGACAACATTCAAAGTGCCTCATACAGTGCAGTGTTTGGAACATAGGACATGCTCAATAAATGTTAGCCAATAATTTTATTATTATTATCTTTGGATTTTACATTTCAAAAATTCTGAAACACACTCTTCCCTTCCTTATCTTCATCCCTTACTACTAATATTAAATTTAATTTTTTTTTTTGTAAAAGTAAGGGGAAAAAGAAGGAAAAAAACTGTTATCATACATGCCTGCAAATAAATCATTTTCAGTTGTGTCTGCAGTTTCCCCTCTTGCCCTAAGCCAGGCCAGGAATAATTGGGGGTAAAATATGCCATCGAATTCATATTTATGTTCATAATATTAAAAAATGAATCAATATTAAACATACCAGCTCCCTCTCTTCTATCCCTCTGTATTTTCCAGATGGTGCTGATTGTAGAACAGGCTGGCTCCACATCAGGCCCAGTGACTTAACAAGGGCATCTGGGAAAATACGACTCCTTTATAACGAGAGACACAGAAAGGTATGTAAGTCAACAAATGGCTTTTTGATGTGAGCATCAAGGGCATCAATATAAAGCAAGGTTTCTTTTTGGCTGTTATATGCCGGTTGAGCCCCGAATCTCAGCAGAGTTGCAGCCAATACACCTATTGTCCAGTTCTTTGGACTCACCCACGGCAACTAACAAAAGGATGATGATGGACTACACCCATTCCCCCCCTCCCCCCCCAAATAGAGAATATCTACAACTGCAAGCAAGAGAGTTCCATTCATCTGCCCCATGGGATCTAAGCCCTTTCTCAATTGGAAGCAGAGTAAGCATCACCATCCCCAAATCCTCAAGAATGAAGAATGAAGAATAAGGGGGGAATGCAACTATGATATAAAGTAGATTTATTAGTGTTCTAGTAATGGAAGAAATTGTGACATTGATATAAAGACAATGGTCACCAGAGGTTCTGAGGGAAGGGAGAGGGAGGAATAGGTGTAACATGGGGCATTTCTGAGACATTGGAATTGTTCTGCATGATATTGCAATGATGGATACAGGCCATTATACATTTTGTCAAAACCTATAAAATTGTGCAGTGCAAACTATAAGGTAAACTATAGACCATGGTTAGTGGCAATGCTTCAATATGTGTCCATCATTTGTAACAAATGTACCACACTAGTGAAAGATGTTAATGTGGGAAAGTGTGGGAGGGTGACGGGGTGGGAATCCCCTATATTTTTGATGTAACATTTATGTAATCTAAAGTTTCTTTAATTTTAAAAAAAAAAAGCAGGGTTTCTCTGACTTAACACCACTGACACTTCCGACTGGAAAATTCTTTGTTGTGGAAGACTCTCCTGTGCACTGCAGGGCTGTTTGGCAGCGCCCTTGGCCTGGTCCCACAGGATGTCAGTGGCATCTCCCAACCCAATTCGAGCAACCAAAAAAATGTCTCCAGACATTGCAAATGACCCCAGGGGGCAAAATCGCCCTGGGTTGAGAACCACTCATAGAAAGCATGCTTTTTTGCGAGACCATCAAGCTACAGCCAACAAAAGCGAGAATCCAGCTTGCATTATTCTGAGACAGCGGTTCCGGAATGGCATGCTGGCCCCTTCTCCCACACAAACAGCCCTGGCTATGATGTGGGAAAGGTCCAGAGGACCCCTACATAGATGGAATTTGAAGCCACGGAAGTGGGAATTGAAAGCTGTTCCCAGGATCCACAAATTTTCTGTGTGGAGAAATCCCATGACAATCCTTGGAATCTTATTAGAATATGCTTGGTTTGGTCAAGATGCCAGTTCCACTCATTGTGAAAAGCACATTAGCATGTTAAAGAAAAATGTATGTATTTTTGAGTGCCACGAATCTTATCACCTTTGCACACGTCCATTTTTATTTTTGGTGGGTTTTCTTGTGAGTCTTATACACCAGGGAGAGGCAAACTAGAGCTCATAGGCCAAATCTGGCTGGCTGCCTGTCTTTATAAATAAAGTTTTATTGGAAGACAGCCACTCCCATTCATTTGCGTATTGCCTTGGCCGCTTTCCCTGCTTGGCAGAGTTGAGTAGTTGCAAAGATTCTGTAAGGTCCACAGAGCCTCACATATTTACTCTCTGGCCCTTTACAGAAAGTTTGCCAGCCCCTGGGATATACACACATTTCCCACAAAACCTCAATTGTATGATACTACTTTGAGATGGCACAAAACAAATTTGCTGGCAAAATGCCTTCACAGCCATGACCTCATCTGATTATCACAAGAGCCCTGGCAAGGAGGCATATTTGTTATTCCATCTGGGGGTCTGGAGGGACAACCCAGGCAAAGAGAGGGGATTTGATTAGCCCAACGTCACAGCCAAAGGACATTGCTTTGTCTTTTGTTCCAGTTACTCCCCAAGTATTGAACTGCCCAGCTGTGAGCTTGTAGTATGTAGGCTATAATGTGCAGATTCTCCCTCTCTTTTTTTTTAAGATTTATTTATTCATTTCTCCCCCCGCCCCTTGTTGTTTGTGCTCGCTGTCTGCTCTGTGTGTCTGTTCGTTGTGTGCTCTCTGTGTCTGCTCATTTTCTTTTTGGAGGCACCGGGGACCGAATCCGGGACCTCCCATGTGGGAGGGAGGCGCCCAATCGCTTGAGCCACATTCGCTTCCTGCTTGTTGTGTCTCTTGTTGTATCTTCTTGTTGTGTTTCCTCATTGTGTCATATCATTGTGTCATCTTGTTGCATCAGCTTGCTGCACCAGCCTATCACATCAGCTCGCTGTCTTGCTTGTCTTCTTTAGGATGCACTGGGAACCGAACCCCGGACTTCCCATGTGGGAGGCGGGCACCCAACTGCTTGAGCCACATCCACTCCCTACAGATTCTCTTAAGGGTAATCTTACTGCAAGTTAATTTTTCTAAACATGTATCTCTTTAGTAACCAATACAGATAAAAGCTGCTTTTTTTGTTTTGTTTTTTTTTTGTTTGTTTGTTTGTTTGGATTCCTAACATGGTGATCTAGTTTAAAAATTGCCTTGCGAATTCTCGCTGTCCTGATTTTGTGATAATCAGGGTAGGCTAAACATTCGCTATATTAGAAACCATGCATGTGTCCCCCAGACCTAGTTTTTCTCCCTAAGTCTGGTTTTCAGAATGCTGGTGATAAACTAAGGCTGATTTATTATA
Source organism: Tolypeutes matacus (assembly GCA_026826555.1). NCBI lineage: Eukaryota > Metazoa > Chordata > Mammalia > Cingulata > Chlamyphoridae > Tolypeutes > Tolypeutes matacus. The sequence goes on along the minus strand of JAKSZT010054095.1, from coordinate 14,820 downwards.
TGACCATCCTGTATGGGAAAAGACTGTAACTTTGGGTATCTCTGGTCAACCTTAAGAGATATAGCAGGGGGACGGATGTGGCTCGGGTGGTTGGGTGTGTCTCCCATATGGAGGAACCTGGGTTTGATCCCCGGGACCTCCCAGTGAAAATTTAAAAAAAAGAAAAATATTGAAGGAGCGTGGGCCACCAGGCCCAGTGAGCCATGCAGCAAGATGATGACATAACAGGAAAGTGACACAAGGGAGAACCAAGATGAGACACACTGAAAAACCAGGAACTAAGGTGGCGCAGGCAGTAGGACGCCTCTCTCCCAGGAGATTCCGAAGATTGAATCCCAGTGAAGACAGGAGGAGAAGGATGAGAAGAGAGGGCAGGAAACGGAACAGAGAGGTGCCCAGTGACTGGACACAGAAACAGCAAAAACAGGGTGGGGGGTAAAAATGGATAAAAGTAAATAAGTAAATCCTTAAAAAAATGTATAGGGGAGTAACATACGGACTATAGTTAGTAGTAATACTTTCATGATGGCTCTTTCATGATTTGTTAACAAACGTTTCACAACAATGCAGGGTGTTTGGGGAGGGGGTGATGTGTGGGAGCCCTATATGATGTATATATGTTTGTTTTGTAAGTTCACTATGTTTACTGAACACTTATAGTTTATGTATGTTCATGTATGAATGATATACTTCAATAAATTGTTTTTAAAAAAATTGCCCCCAGCCAAGTTGACTTGATTTTTCCCTCCTAGTAAATCAAAGCAGATACGTAATTTACCATTTTTTAATACATATGAATGCCGAGCAAGTCACACATGAACCCACAAGGAACAAACCAGGTTAGTGTAGCATCTAAAAATAAGGTAGGGCATGTGGGAATTGCATGGCAGACTTGCTGGTGAAATTATTTGTTTTTGCTCTGGGGAAGAATTTGCTAGGATGGGATATGAGTTACTTAGGCCAATGTTAATATGTGTTACATAGGAAAAGAAAAAAAGTGTCTGTGATCAAATAAATTTGGGAAGTGCTGGTTTAAAGAAAAATAAAACAGGTGTCTGCTGCAGGACTTCTCAGAGCCTTTAATATGCTCATGTGCTTGTGACTTTCAGGAGGGTGCCACAATTCACAGTTGTGAATTGATAGTGAGTGTTTCCAGAAACATCTGCAGGGGTCACTCTATGGAAAGCTTTGGGAGTCTATATTCTCTACCCAGAAAGGTACCTAATGTAATCCTCATATCAACTCTTCCCATCAAGTGTCATTATAATCTCACTTCACAGATAGAGAGACAGGCTCAGCAGCATCTGGTGGTTCTGATTTTCTGTCCTAAACCTTGGGTTGAGTCCTGCTCAGGACACACAGAAGCTAAGGCTTTGCTGTGACCACAGAAACCATTCCCAACCCATGGGGGTACCTGATCTTTCAGTGGGACTAGATCTGCTGCCAAGGGAAATCCCTCTTCTGTATATGTTAATTAAGACTCTTTGTTGCAAGTGACAGAACTCCAACTCAAACTATCTTAAGTAAAAGGAGGACATAATTGGCACATAAAACCCAAGAATCAAGCCTCAGTGTGAACAGGAGCTGAGTTGGGCTCAGGAATAACCAAAACTAGGGCATGGAATGTTCTGGAACACTGTTGCTGCCTCACTTCGTAGCTTTTCTCTATAGTCAGCTTTATTCTCTCTTACTGCAGACTGGCTCTCCTGAAGTAGGAGACATGAGGTAAAAAACATGGCATGAGTTTTTTAATGCCACAGTTTTAGATACCGGAGAGCAACTGACTGGCATGTTCTCTGATCCAAGGTCCAGGTCCCAGAGAAGGGATTTGTTGGCCCCACTGGGTCAGAGCACTACCCCTGCATCCATCAGCTGACCATGACTGGGATAGGAGTGGAAGAGTCACAGCGTATTAACATGGAAGTTACCAAGTTAGCCACGGGGGAGAGGAAATCTCTAGAAAGGGTGCTGGGCAGATGGTCCCAGCTATCCATAGACTGACAATCAGAGAGGGCTCTCAATCAAATTCCAACCCTTGTTTTTACATCACTTATGAAAGTTGATCCTTTAATCCCTCTTTCACTAAAGTTAAAAGCTATGATTCTCATAAAAAAGCCAATAAAAGGTAATATTTAAGTGGGGCTAAGAACAGTGTCAACTCATAGGATTCTTGTGAGGATTAGATGATATAGGTAAAATGCCTTGTACAAAGTAAGTACTCAATCAACGCTAGCTCCTATGATTCTAGACGAAGGACGTCTTTCAGAATGAGTGCTCTTTCTCAGTTTCTTAACTCAGGGTGGAGGCTGGCAGTTAGCCCAGGCTTAATGGCAGATCGTGATAGTTGAGGATCTAGTGGAATATGGATCTTCTGAGTTTGTGTATGTCTCCGGGGAGAACAAAAGTGACGTCCCAGCAGCGTCCTATGGAAGATCAGATTCTCGGTCCTTCCCCCGAAACCTCCACCCCAACCCCAGTTAGAGTGAATTTGTTTCCTGGGAAAAACCTCATTTTCAGAGAAGGCCTACTTTTCTAGGAAGTGGTTCATTTCATCAAATCCAAAAAATGATTTCAGTTGTCTCACAGAAGAGGCGCTCCTTGTTCTCAGCCCTGGCGCCTACATCTCAGTCATTTCTTAGGAACACCTACAGACAACTGCAGACAGCATCTCACTCTTGTCGTGGGATTTGCTAGACCATAAGGGAAATGTAGAGTCTAGACAGGCTCATTCTTGAGCAACGCTGATGGGACCTGAAAACACTGGTTTCCCAAGAAGGAATGTGTAGAGGAGGCATACAGTGGTGTTTTTGTTTGTTGGTTGTTTTTTTGAGGAGTTACCAGGGATTGAACCCAGGACCTCGTAATAGGAAGCAGGCGCTCAACCACTGAGCTACATCCTCTCCTCCATACGGTTTTTGTAACTGACAATTCGTGCTTATTCATTGGAATAGCCAGAACTTGGAGCAAGTTTCAGCTAGGCCAAAGGAGCCCAGGTTAATTTACTGTGTGACCTGTTTTTTTTTTTGTTCTTTCATCTCAAAAATGGAAATGAAATGGATTTGCGGGAGTGAACGAGGCAAGGGATGTGAAATGGCGTAGTGCATTGCCTGGCTCCCAGGAACACTGAACTGATCTAAGTTCCCTGTCCCCTTGGACTGCCTGTAGAAACAGAGAGGGAATCACCCCTCTGCCAACCCATGTCCATCAACAGTCAAATTGTGCTCTGAGCACCACTTTTCTTTTAATCAGGCAATTCTTCACTGGGACTGTTTTAATTAAGGGTCCCCTGTCAACACAAAACATATGCTCCGAAGTCTTGCTTTGTTATTAATGATTCCTGGGATTATTAAGTCTGGAAGGAATTTCCAGCTCCAGCTTGCTTGGTCTTTCCTCCCTGCCCCCAGCCAAACCCCTCAAGCCCCCTTTCCTCTTGCATCTCAGTTTTCATCCACTTACCCTCATTCCTCCACATTGCTGCCCTTTTGGAAACTGATGTAAATGCGCAATCTGTTCAAATCAATACTCACAATACACCATCCTAAAATATGGTTCCGGCCATCTCCCTTTCCTACTGACAAGTCTTCTCATCAGAACCAGGGCTAACCATTTGGCCTTCCTTCAAGCTACATTCTTTAAAAATTTTACATATATATGTATATGCACTTATATATGCATACACACATATTTTATATATATATATATATATTTTTTTTTTTACCCTGTGAATTGGGGAAGGAAGCACTCCCAGTTTTCCAGACTGGTATGACAATGGGTTGGTTTAAACAACAGGAATTTGTTGGCTCTGCTTTCAGAGGCCAGAAATCCAAATCAAGGCATTGGCTAGAAGACTCACGTCCTCCCATGGGCTGGTACCATTCTGGTTGGCTGGTAAGGCTTGGCTTCTTGGCTTCCCCATCACTTGGATATGTCCTCTCCTTTCTCTTCTGAGTTCCATTGACTTCTATCTTCCAGCTCTTCCCTATGGCTTTCTTTCTGTATGTCTGAACTTTTTCTGCTTATAAAGGACTCCAGTCACACAGATTAAGACCCACCCTGCTTCAGTTGGCCACACGTTAACTAAAAATAGCATCTTCAAGAGGTCCTATTTACAATGGGTTCACACCCACAGAAATGTAGATTAAGAACATGTCTAAATTGGGGCACATAATTCAATCGGCCACAGAGGCAGAGGTTGTTCCCTGGGGACTGAGTCTGGCCTTTTCTCAATCATCCCCGCTGTGGTAGGTCATCTTCTAAAATGGCCCCCAACTGACCCCCACCTCCTTGTATTTACATCCTGTTGTAAAATGAGTATGATAATGGGCTGGACCTGGTGACTTGCTTCCAACCAATGGCATGCAGCAAATCTGATGACATCACTTCTGAGGTTAGGTTATAAAAGGCAGTGCCTTCCATCTTGCAGGCACTGTCTTGTGCCCTCTTGGGGGCGCACGCTGATGAAACCAGCTGCCAGGTGGAGAGGACGGTACAGCATAGAACTGAGGACAACCTTGGTTCAACAACCACTTGAAAGCTTGGCTGTGACCCATCCCCTGAGATGACTGCTGCCCTGGTTGACTCCATAATTAAAATAAGACACCTTGTGTAGGTGGATCTGGCTTAGCTACGCCTGGTTTCCTGATACACAGAAACTGCAACATAAACAGGGTGGGTCGTTTGAAGCTGCTAAATTTGTTGGTAATTTGTTATGCATCAATAGCTAACTAATACACCAAGCAATAAGTCTGGCCCCAAACTGACAAACTCTTGAGATTACACAACTGACAAGTGGCAGGAGACAGATTCTTCCAGAAAATGAAAATAATGATAGTAGTTATTTCAGATTACTGTTGTGAGCATGAAATGAGATTATGTTTGTTAAAGATATAGCCCAAACTGGGTCTATAGTAGGTGCCTCCTAAACATTAGCTATTATTATCACTGATTCCTCAAGACCTAGCTTACATATTCCCTCTCTAGGAGAGTTTTTTCGTGGCTCATTGTATGGGGAGCTCACAACACGCCTATTAGAGCCCTTGCTCTCCCTTGCTATAGTTAGTTAGTATTTTTAAAATATTGAGTCCCCATCTCTCACTAGATTGAGTGATTCATCCTTGTGTCTGAATCATCCAGCAAATGGCCTCACAGGAAGGCAGTGTTTAGAAATGACCCATTCTTGCCTTTCCATTCTAGGTAAATATGGTACTGGGTTGAAATTATCTTTTGTCTAAAAGGGCAAGATAAAGAGACTTTCTGGTTTTGTTGTCATCTTCAAAGGCAGGGAGAATCATCCCAACAGTCATATGGATGACTTAATTCCAAATGTAACTCACTAATTGAAGGAAATAACAGGAGTTGAGAACAGTCAGGTTGAGGAAGTAGGGCTTTGACTGTAGAATTCCTTGGTCCTCCAGTGCCAGAGGCATTGATTTTCCCCTTCATTTTGCTCATAAAGACATCCCCTTTTGAGAAGAGAATTCAGAGTCAGCCAGCTTTAGAGCTGGAAGGAACTGCAAGAGATAGGGAGCAGATGTGGCTCAAGCAGTTGAGTTCTTGCTTCCCACATGGGAGGTCCCAGGTTCTGTTCCCGGTGCTCCCTGAGAAAAAAAACAAAAACAAACAACAAGCAAAACAAATGAAAAAACCAACTCAGGGGGAAGCGGATATGGCTCAAGCAATTGAGCTCCTGCCTACCACATGGGAGGTCCCTGTGGTAGGTTCCTGGTGCCTCCTAAAGAAGACATTGAGCTGGTGTGATGGGCAAGCATGGCAAGCTGACACAACAAGAGACTCAAGAAGAAAAAATATAATGAGAGACACAACAAAGCAGGGAGCAGAGGTTCCCGGTGCCTCCTAAAGAAGATGAGCTGACGCGACGGGCAGGTGCGGCAAGCTGACGTAAAGGAAAATGAAGAGACACAGCAAATGTAAACAAAAAGGGGGTGGGAGAAATAAATAAATAAATAATAAAAAATAAATAAAATACATCTTTCAAAAAAAAGAAAAACCAACTCAAGGAAGTCAATGTGGCACAGTGGTTGAGTGCCAACTTCCCACATACGAGGTCCCAGTTTCAATCACCAGGCCCCGGTATCTGAAAAAAAAAAAAAAAAGAAAAAAAAAGAAAGATAATCTAGTGCTAGGAGGTCCTTGCAAAGAGTTAAAGCCCAACTACAAAGTTTGAGGGAACAGTTCCCACAAGACTGCCCCCACTTCAGATACCAGCTGCAAGTTTAGAGGTCCCCATCTGACCATCTGGCTACAAATTTGGAGGTTATCATTTACTAGAAAAACTCACAGAAATCAGGAATGTGCTATACCTGGGGCTACAGTTTCATTACAGCAAAAGGGTACAAATTAAAACCAGCCAAAGGAAGAGATGTATAGGAGGAAGTCTGGGAGGGCTCCAAACTGGAAGCTTCCATTGTCCCCAGGGACAATGTTACCTGTATGCTGATACCGATGAACACGGGGTTTCTCTGCCTGATGTACGCTGAAGAGTTAATTATGTGACACCGGGGTTTCAAAGACAGAAAGAGTTTATTACTAAACACAAAGGCAAGGAGATCCGAGGGCCTATTGGCCATAAATCTGTCTCCTTGAGCTGGAGAAAACTTTCAGTGTTTTATAGCATTCAAACAAAGGCAGGCAGGCTCGGGATGATAATGAGGTTAGAGACAGTCTAATTACTGAGCATGCACAGATTGAGTACATCCTTAGTTTACTTGGTGTAAAGTTTGGGCTACTATGCATGCATGTCAGGTGGGCCAATTCTGATTAGAATTGCTGTGGTTTAGCAAGATAACTTAGGAATTGAGGTGGTCATTTTAATCAACAAGGGAGCTACGTGCAAGGACACCCAACGTCAGGGTTGCAAAATAGGATAATGAGATACAAGTGGGGGCAGTAATGAGTTGTCTCCTTACTATCCACTTACGGAGCAAGGTTAGGCAGTTTCAAAACATACCATTGGCATTAAAGAAACAGTGCAGTGCTTTACAACAGTTACAGATATCTGCCTCTGGCTACTTAAAAGGCTTACATGCAACAAGGCTATAATTCAGTAAACTATCACGGTTATTGGTATTTTCTTTTGACTCCATTGCAATCTATCAGGAGGTTAGCAATTGCCCAAAATACAGTTCAGGGAACCAAAACACATCTGTTAGTTTTTGGGTTATGCCGTCACATCAATGTATGACAACACTCAAAGAGTATTGTCAACCAGGGAAGCTCACCTGAGCTTTGGTGTCCAGGGTTTTTGTTGAGGCATCATTGCAATAGGCATGATTGACTGGCTCATGGTCAAGTGGCTGAGCCCAATCTCCAGTTCCCTCCAGCCCAGAGGCTCGGCTCATAGCACAGAGTCTCAAAGTCCCAACCCTTTATTCAAGAGGTTGGTCTTCTGGCCCGGCCAGCCCCC
>JAKSZT010054094.1:1996654-2012932 GCA_026826555.1 Tolypeutes matacus | reverse complement strand
AAAGTCAATTTCCTTGGGGAAGGGTTGGAGGAGGGAGCAGGTGAACACTGGGGATTGTTGGGCACGTGGGTGAAACTACAATGATGAGAAAACCCTTTTGGCAATATGACAAGGGAGGGTTACTGGTTTAGGGTGTTGGATGGGGGGGCATTTGGGACAAAGCACACCTGGGGCAGTCGTCAAGAGAATATATGAACGACAGATATAGGCCATTTTATATCATATAACATGCAGAACTGTGTGGGAGAGAGTGTGGTCTACAATGTGAACTATGGTCCATGCTTAATGGCAAGGCCCCAGGATGTGTATATCCATTGCAGGTGAAGTGCCACAATAATGAAGGATGTTTATGTGGGAGGTTGTGGGACTGGAAAAAGACTTAGAATAAAAGGAGGAAAAAGTAAAGGCAAATGAATTTATATAGCTAAGAGACTTCAAAATGAGTTGGGAGGTCATCAGAGAGATAACGCTTATGCACATCTCAGCAGGATCTTATAGACAGCCAAAATGGACATTACCCCCAAACAATGAGGCTCTTGAGGGCTCCAGGGACACCCAGGTCCTGCAGTCATGGCAGATAGCTCCAGAGTTTGGTGCCTTGCCAGTGGGTCCTACTTTGGAGATTGTGCTCCCGAGTGTGACAGAGTTGGACTCAGATGCCACTTCTCTACACATGCCTCTACTGTCCTTTTTGTTTGAACCTATAGTTGCTGCTGGAGTTGGTAGGTGTACATCCAGGAGACTTGAATCTCTGGCTTGTCCATGTGCTGGCTGGGCCCTGAGTCTCAGAGGAGTTGCAGCACCTACTCTCCAGTTCATTGGACTCACCCAGGACATCTGATGGGAAGGTAAGGATGGACAACCACCACACCAAGGAACCAAGAGAGTCTACAACTGCAAGCAAGAGAGTCCCATCCATCAGCCATATGGAATCAAAGTCCCCTTCAATTAGAGGTGGAGTTGACATCACCATCTCAGAATCCTCAGGATTGGTGAATAAAATATGGACCAGAGTTGACTTACTGGTGTTCTACTATAGACTTATTATGATTCTAGCAATGGAAGAAATTATATCACTGATGTGGAGACAGTGGCCAGTGGAGGTGCTGAAGTCAGGGAGAGGGGAAAAAGAGGTGTAATATGGGGGCATTTTTTTTTTTTAAGATTTTATTTATTTATTCATTTATCCCCCCCTTGCTGCTTGTGCTCGCTGGGTCAGCTAACCACGCCGTGCGGGCGGGCTTGCCTTCACCAGGAGGCCCCGGGAACCGAACCCGGGGCCTCCCATATGGTAAACGGGAGCCCTACTGATTGAGCCACAGCCGCTTCCCAATATGGGGGCATTTTGAGCACTTGGAATTGAGCTGGGTGACACTGTGGTGACAGATACAGGCCATTATATATCCTGCCATAGCCTACAGAATTGAGTGGGAGAGAGTGTAAACTATAATGTAAACTATAGTCCATGCTTAGTGGCAATACTCCAAAATGTGTTCATCAATTGCAATGAATGTATCATACTAATGAAAGAAGTTGTTAATGTGGGGAAAAGTGGGAGGTGTGGGGAGTGGGGCATATGGGAATCCCTTATATATATTTTTTTAACAATTTATATAAACTAAGTATCTTTTAAAAAAAAATTTTTAAAAGTCAATTTCCTTTTAAAAACTCTATTCTTCCTCTGCCCAGAGGAATCCTCAGGGTTGTGATTTGTTTTGCTAATACCCTAAACATATATGGTCTATGATCAGTAGGTGGCAGTAGTTACATACTTTTATCCCTTCAATCTGCTCAACCCTAGAAATAGAGGAGTCATGTAAATGGCAGAGTAGTTTTGCTTTGTTTTGCTTTGTTTTTGCCTTTGGAACAGTTTTATACTTTAAACCCCGGACATATTTCTCCCAGTGTTCAGAGTTCAAGTTTACATTGTTTGGCTTAAGAAGTATATTCAGGTTTCTCAGAGGACAACAGACCCAAGTTATCACTGTGAGAAGGGGACAGCTGTCCCAGCTTCGATGGGGATAATCCAACACCACAAACTACTTGTACCATAGAAGACATTCTATCTCTGTTTGATAACCAAATGGCTAGCATGACAAGGAGAGGGCCCCTATCTGACTTAATAGTGAACCACCTTCTTTTTTTTTTTTTTTTTTTTGTAAAGAAAATTTTTATTTATTTTATTTTTTAAATATTTTTTAACTTTATTTTTAAAGAAGTAGGTTACAGAAGTTGCATTGAAAATATAGGGGATTCCTATATAACCCGCTCCTTCCCCCTCTCATGTGAGTATGGTACATTACATTTATTACAATTGATGAACAAATATTGAAGCATGTACAGAAATTTAATAAATCAATATTTGGCACATTCTCTTTCAGATAGAAACAACATAGGGAATAAGACATTTGCACAGTATTCTCTATTCTCTAAACCACCATCTTTATTCTCATCTTTGCTGCTAAGGGTCAGGACTGGTGTTGATGAGGTTAATGATTCCAGGGACCTAGTCCTTGCCTTGGCTAAAAGTCATATCCTAATATGGCTACCTAAGCCCAGGTTGAATTCCACCAGCATGTCTTTCCTGGTTATCTACCACCATAGCAATTCTTGAGGTAGAGACTAAACCCAGAAGTTGTGTGGGTCACAGGCTAGACCTAGATTGAGACCTGTGGGAGGCCACAGAGAGCTAACTATAAGCATGAAGACAAAATTGAACACAATAATACTGAGGTAAATGAACACTAAATCCAACTGGAGTCTGTAAACGTCCTGTTGTCTCCCTCTTTCCCAACAGCAGAAGATGGGTCTGGAGTGGTTAGAAGAGGGGCCTGGCAGGCCTCTGTGGGAAAATTATGTCTGAACTCTCAGTCAAGGAGGCAAGTGTGGGTTTTATTTAATAAATCAATTTTATAGATACATATTAGTAAAGCATAAATCCATCCAAAGTATATAATCAAAGGTATTTGGTATAATCACATAGTTGTGCATTTTTAGAGCATTTTCATTATTCCAATAATGATAATAATAATAAAAACAACAAACAAACAAAACTCATAACCTCTCATTCTTTCTTTGCCTCCCCTGACAATCATAGCAGCTATTCTGTTTCTTTCTCTCTAGTATATTTGTATTTTTATTGTGTAAAAACAGTCATATGCAATATCACCCATATTCATATTTTACACAAGGTTCACATGTTATACAGTCCCATGTTACATTTTTTGGCTTTCCTCTGGTAATATACATGACCTTAGTCTTACCCTTTCAACTACTGTCATACCCATGTAATAGCTCTGATAGTTATGCACACTATGATGTGCTTTCACTATGTCTATTCAATTCCAAAGATTTACAAACAACGTGTTTTGTTTTTTTGTTTTTTTTTTTTATCCAATTCTGCACAGATGAACTCTCAGCTTTCCATTCTCTACCCTCATCTATTTTCCGGTGACCTATATTCTAATTATTAACTCAATCAGTTTACACAATATTTTTAGTTCATAATAGCACAATCATAAATATTTGTCCATTTGTTTCCGGCTTGCTTCACTCAACATAATGTCCTCCAGGGTCATCCATGTTGTCTTATGCTGTATGACTTTATTTCTTCTTACAGCTGCATAATATTCCATCATGTGTATACACCACAACTTATTTATCCATTCATCATTTGATGGACACCTGGCTTGTTTCCAAATTTGGCAATTGTGAATAATGCTGCTAAGAATATTAATTTACAGATTTCTGTTTGTGGAAGTGCTGTCTGTTCTTCTGGATATATACCTAGTAATGGTATTGCTGGGTCACATTACATGTCTATTTCAGCTTCCTTAAGAACTGCCAAACAGCCCTCCACAGTGGCTATACCATTCTACATTCCCAACAACAGTGAATAAGCATTCTTATCTCTTCACATCCTCGCCAACATTGAGTTTTCTGACTTTTTAAATAGTGGTCGGTCTAATAGGTGTGAAATGATATCTCATTGTAGTTTTAATTTGTATTTCTCTAATCGCTAGTGATGTTGAACATTTTTTCATGTGTTTCTTCAATATTTGTATTTCCTCTTTGGACAATTGTCTTTTCAAGTTTTTTGCCCATTTTTAAATTTTGTAATTTATTTTTTTATTGTTGAGTTGTATGATCTCTTTGTATATCATGAATATTAAGCTCTTATCAGATATGTGATTGCCAATATTTTCTCCTATTGAGTTGGCTGTCTTTTCACCCTTTTGATGAAGTCCTTTGAGGTGCAAAAGTGTTTAATTTTGAGGAGGACCCTTTTATCCATTTGGAGTTCGTTTTTGTATAAGGTATGAAATAGGGGTCCTCTTTCTTTCTTTTGGATATGGCTATCCATATCTCTCAGCACCATTTTTTAAAAATATATTTTTTATTGTGGGTAAAAATCAAAATTTTCACAATACATACCAATATTTGTAAAATGATATATAAATATATATGCATATATGTGCATTTGCTTACAAAAATGTTATATATATATATATATTTTTTAAGAGGTGGTTAGATTACCTAAAATATTACATGGAACCTACTGGGATTCCCATGTTCCCCACCTCCCACACCTCCCACCACATCCCACACAAACATCTCCCACAAGTGTGGCCCATCACCCTCAATGGACTTACACATCCTGGGGCCTTGCCATCAACCATAGACCACGGTTCACATCATAGACCACACTCTCTCCCACACAGTTCTGAATGGTGTGTGCTGATTTAAAATGGCCTACATCTGTTGCCACAACGGCATTCAGGACAACCTCCAAATCCCGAAGAAGCCCCTGTATTTCAACTGCACATCCCCTCCCTGCCCCGAAAGTGTCCACTGGCCACTGGCTCCACCTCATTGTTATAATTTCTTCCATTGCTAGAATCACCATATGTGTACAACAGAATACCATCAAGTCCACTCTAGTCCATAGTTCTTCCCCCAATCCTGAGGGGACTGGGATGGTGATTCCACTCCACCTCCAAGTGAGAGAGGGCTTATATCCCATGGATATGGTGGGTGGGATGATCCTGCCTGCAGATGCAGGCCCTCTCCATTCCCTGGGATGGCCATTTCCCAACGTTGTCTCCTCACCAGGTGACTTGGATGAGTCCATTGAGCTGTAGGGTAGGAGTTGCAGCTCCACCTAGATTTCATGCACACCTGGCACATAAGTAGGCGGGAGGCTCCAGTCTCTGGAAGTATACCTAAGAAACTCCAGCATCACATGTAGGTTTGAATAGAAGGGACTGGTGAACCATGTGCAGGGAGGACTTATTTGAGTCCAATTCTGTCACTCTCAGGAACACAGATTCCAAAATAGAGCCCACTGATAAGGCATCAGAGACCCACTGCAGTTATCCTGCTAACCCATAGGCAGAGCTTGACTCTGAGCAAGATCCCCCCCCACCACCCCCATTAATTGAGCCTCTGCCAACATCTACAACTGGCATTTTCATTTGGAAAGTAAATGGGATTGTGGGAATATGGATGATGGGGTAGACAGATAAAGCTTGGCTCTTACTAAAACAACTGAGAGGGAGTCTTGGGCTGCCTTGGCAACCTCCTTAGGGGTACAGCAGACCAGGACACTGCTTCACAACTAACAGAAGAGTCGGGGACAGAGAGGAGGAAGCTGAAACACCAAACTGTGAGTTATTGATCCTCCCGATCACCAGGAAGGGCTCTCCTCCCCCATATCGGAGATAGCAAGTGAGGTTAAACGACTTGGGTGTCTCCAGAGCCCCCAGTAGCCCCTCTGTGTGGGGTGATATGCACTTTGGTGTTCTATGAGATCTTACTGAGGTATGCGTAAGCGTTACCTCTGGGATGACCTCCCGACTCTCTTTGAAGTCTCTTAGCCACTTGAACTCATTTGTCTTTACCTTTTCCCCCTTTTATTCAAGGTCTTTTTCCAGTTGTGTTGCCAGTTGGCACTTGGCATTAATCCCTCGTTGCCAGGGAGGCTCATCCCTGGGAGTCATGTCCCACGTTGGGGGAAGGTAATGCAATCATATGCTGAGTTTGGCTTAGAGAGAGGCCACATTTGAGCAACAAGGAGGCTCTCAGGCCAGCACCATTTTTTGAATAGACTGTTCTGGCCCAGCTGGGAGGGCTTGACAGCTCTGTCACAAACCACTTGACTATAGATGTGAGAGTCTAAGTTTTCAATTCAGTTCCATTGGTCAATCTGTCTGCCTTTATGCCAGTACTAAACTGTTTTGTTTTTTGTTTTTTGTTTTTTGTTTTTTAATGCTTTACAGTCAGGAAGTGAGAGTCCTCCAATTTCATTCTTCCTCTTAAAGACATTTTTGGCTATTCAAACACCTTACCCTTCCAAATAAATTTGATTATTGGTTCTTCCATTTCTGCAAAAAAGTCTGTTAGGATTTTTATTGGGATTGCCTTGAATCTGTAAATGACTTTGGGTAGGATTGTCATCTTAACGATATTTTGTCTTCCAATCCTGAACACAGAGTGTCCCTCCATTTATTTAAGTTTTCTTTGCTTCTTTTTCAGCAATATTTGTAGATTTCTGAATACAGGTCTTTTATGACCTAAGTTAAGTTTATTCCTAAATATTTGATTCTTTTAGTCACTATTATAAATGGAATTTCTTTTCTGATTTCCTCCTGATTGCACACCAGAAATGTTTAGAAACGCTATTGATTTTTGCATACTAATCTTGTCTCTCGCCGCTTTGCTGAACATGTCTATTAGTTCTAGTAGCTTTCTTGTGGCTTGTTCAGGATTTTCTAGATATAAGATTATATCATCAGCTAATAGTGCAAGTTTTACTTCTTCCTTTCCTATTTGGGTGCATTTTATTTCTTTAGCCTAATTACTGTAGCTAGAACTTCTAGCACAATGATTGAATAACAGTGGTGAATAAAAGTAGTGATCTTTCACTTTTAACCTGGTTGTGTCCTTACTTCTGAGGTGAGCCTCTTGTAGATAGCATATAGATGGCTCATAATTTTTATCCATTCTATCAGTCTATGTCTTTTTATTGGGGGGTTCAAGCCATTAACATTGCCTTGTCTTGCTCCAGACACCAGTGGGAAAGCTTTCAGTCTTTCACAGTGTTAGCTGTAGGCTTTTCATATATGCACTTTATCATATTGAGAAAGCTTCCTTCTATTCATATCTTTTGGAGTGTGTGGCAGTTTGATGTAATTATGAATTCCAAAAATATAATTGAATCATGCTTGTAAACTGATCTGTTAATCTGGGCATGATTAGGTTAGGATTAGGGCGTTGAGCCCCACCCCTTGGTGGGAGGGGAATTGAATATAAAAGGCAAGGCAAAGGACAGTTTAAGCAGTCTTTTGAGAAGCAGTTTTGATGTTGGAAAGAAGGCCCCAGGAGAAGAGAAGCAAGCTGTTTGCCTAATAGTCTACAGCTGACCTTGTGGAGGAAACAGGAGCTAAGCCCGGAGAGAAACGCAGCCCCGGGAAGAGAGGAACCCCAGAAGCCTGAGCCCTGGCAAACACCGGCAGCTGTCTTGCTCTAACACGTGTCAATGGACTGTGGTGAGAGAAGAAACTTAACGCTTTATGGCCTGGTATCTGTGAACTTCTACCCCAAATAAATACCCTTTATAAAGACCAACCCATTTTTGGTATTTTACATTAACACCCTTTTGGCTAATTAATACAGAGTGTTTTTAACAAGAGAGGGTGCTGTATTTTGTCAAATGACTTTTCTGCCTCAAACAAGAAGATCATGTGATTTTCTTCTTCAATTTATCAATGTGGTTTATTACACTAATTGATTTTCTTGTGTTAAACCACCCTTGCATACCTGGGATAAAACCCACTTGATCATGGTGAATAATTCTTTTAATGTGCTTTTGGATTCAGTTTGCAAGCTTTTGTTGAGGATTTTTGCATCTATATTCATTAGAGATATTGGTCTGTAATTTTCTTTTTTTGTTGTCTCCTTATCTGGTTTTCATATTAGGTTGATATTGGCTTCATAGAATGAGTTTGGTAGTATTCTTTCCTGTTTAATTTTTTGGAAAAGCTTGAACAAGATTGGTGTTAGATCATCTTTGAATTCACCTGTGAAGCCAGTTGGTCCTGGGGCTTTCATCTTTGGGAGGTTTTGGATGACTGTTTCAATCTCTTCACTTTTGATTGGTTTGTTGAGGACTTCTATTTCTTCTAGGGTCAGTGTAGGTGGTCTGTGTGTTTCTAGGAATTTGTCCATCTTGTGTACATTGCCTAATTTTTTGTCATACCGTTGTTCATAATATCCTTTTATGATCTCTTTTATTTCTGTGGGGTCGGTGGTAACATCGCTCCTCTCATTTCTGATTTCATTTATTTGCATCTTCTCTTTTTTCTTTGCCAATCTAGCTAAGGGTTTAGTGATTTTGTTGATCTTTGCAAAGAACCAACTTTTGGTTTTGTTGATTCTCTCTGTTGCATTTTTATTTTCAATTTCATTTATTTCTTTTCTGATCTTTACTATTTCTTTCCTTCAGCTTGGTTTGGGATTAGTTTGCTGCTCCTTTTCTTGTTCCTCTAGGTGTGCAGTCATATCTTCAATTTTAGCCTTTTCTTCTTTATTAATGTAAGCATTGAGGGGTATAAATTTCCCTCTCAGCATTGCCTTTGCAGTGTCCCATAAGTTTTGATATATCATGCTCTTATTTTCATTCATCTCAAGATATTTGCTGAAATTTCTTGCAATTTCTTCTTTGACCCACTGATTGTTTGAGAGTGTTGTTTAATCTCCATATATTTATGAATTTTCCCTTTTTCTGTCTATTATTGATTTCCATCTTCATTCCATTAATATCAGTGGAAGTGTTTTGTAAAATTTCAATCTTTAAAAATTTATTGAGTCTTGTCTTTTGACCTAACATATGGTCTATCTTGGAGAAGAATGTATATCCTGCTGTTTTGGGGTGTAGTGCTCTATAAATGTCTGTTTTTTTCTAGTTCATTTATCATATTTTTCAAGCTCTCTATCCTCTGTTCAGATTTTCTATCCAATGCTGAGACTGTTGTATTGAAGTCTTCGACTATTATCGTAAAGACATATATTTCTTCCTTTAGGTTTGCCAGTGTATACCTCATGGATCTTGGGGCACCCAGGTTAGGTGTATAAATACTTATTATAGCTGTTTCTTCTTGGTGAATTGCCCCTCTTATTAATATCTAATGATCTTCTTCATTCTTTATAACAGTTTCCCATTTAAAATCTATTTTGTCCGATATTAGTATCGTTACCCCAGCTCTCTTTTGGCTATTCTTTACATGGAATATCTTTTTCCAACTTTTCACTTTTAACTTGGTTGTGTCCTTACTTCTGAGTTGAGTCTCTTGTAGACAAAAGATAGATGGCTCATATTTTTTTCCCCATTCTATCAGTCTATGTCTCTTAATTGGGGAGTTCAAGCCATTAGCATCAAAGGTATTACTGTAGAGGTGTTACTTACTTCATCCATTTTGTCCTTTGGATTTCTGTTATCATATCTTACAATTGTTTTTAATTTACCTTTCTTAATAATTTTCATTTCTACACTCTTCTCCAATTCTCTTGCTCTTGTTTTTTTGCTGGATACAGAATTCTTGACTGGTAATTTTTCTCTTTCAGTCCCTTAAATACATCATACCACTTTCTTTGCACCTCCATTGTTTTTGATGAGAGTTTGGCACTTAATATTATTGAGGTTCCTTTTATGTGATGGTTTGCTTTTCTCTTGCTGCTTTCAGAATCCTCTCTTTATCTTTGATATTTTCATTTTAAATAGTAAGTGTCTCAAAGTAGGTCTATTAGGATTCATTCTGTTTGGGTAGGGTTGTCCTTCTTGGATATTGATATTTATGTCTTTTTTAAGTGTTGGGAAGTTTTCAATAATTATTTCCTCAAATATTCTTTCTGCCCCTTTTCCATACTCTTCTCCTTCTGGGACGCCGGTACTGCATATGTATGTGTGTTTTGTGTTGTCACGCAATTCCCTGAGATTCTGTTCCAATTTTTCCATTCTATTCTCCTGTCTTTTCCAGTTCAGTTGTTCTGTCTTTGAAATCACTAATTCTGACTTCAAGAAATTCAAATCTGCTCTTATGTGCCTCAAATGTATTTTTAATCTCATCCATCATTTCTTTCATTCCCATATGCTCTGTTACTTTTGTGTGCTTTAAATTTGTTCTTTATGCTCATCTAGTGTTTTTTACATATCTTTTATTCTTTAGTTATATTTTCTTTCAATTCTTTGAATTGATTTAGGAGAGGTGTGTGATTATAGTTGATTAATTGTCTTAAATCCTGTATCTCTTCAAGATATTTTGTTCCTTTGTTTGGGCCAACTCTTCCTGTTTCATAGTATGGCTTGTTTTTTGTTTTTTTGGGGGTTTTTTTGCTGATGTTTAGGCATCTGAATATGTTTGGTGATTTCTGTCTTGCTTATTGTTTTTTTTTTCCCACAGATCTTTTTTGATATTAGTTTATAATATTCTTTAAAATTGCCCAGCTTAAGTTATCAAGATCGGGCCAGGGACTCACTAACGGGGCACAGATTTTCTCCTGGGATTTCAGGTTAAGAGAGACCTCTAAATACAGTTTTTCTTAGTGCAATTTCCAGACCAGCCAGCAGATGGCACTTGTCAGTGTATCTTTCCAAGGAGGTCTTTCAATCACAGCTTTCCAGTGTTTTGGTCTGGCCAGAGCCAAGATTCAAAATGGGTTCTGCTGCTCAAATTCACTGAAGAGAAGCTCCCCAACTTCCCCTCCCTTTTCCCTTGTAACAGCTGACAAAGAGGAAGATGTCTGTTCCCCTCTCAGTCAGCTGATGTAAACCAGGGGGGTTTACTTCAGCTTAATATTTGGGGGTGGAGGAAGGGTTCCCTTTGTGGCCACCACAGGGGTTTGGTAACTCATGTTTGTTGTTTCAGATTCTACATCTCTCTGTCCCTCACCTCCTTGGAGTTTTGTAACACTGTCTTGGTCTGCAGACCCCCAAATCAGGTCACACAGACAGTTTTTGTCCCTTTGTTGTTTTTGTGAGAGAGTTGACCCTTGCCTACCTACTCTGACACCATCTACCTGCAACTCTAAGTGTGGATTTTTTTTTTTTTAAAGATTTTATTTATTTATTCATTTATCCCCCCCTTGCTGCTTGTCCTCGCCGGGCCAGCCAACCACGCCGTGCGGGCGGGCCTGCCCTCACCAGGAGCCCCTGGAACCGAACCCGGGGCCTCCCACATGGTAAACGGGAGCCCTACTGAGTGAGCCACAGCTGCTTCCCTCTAAGTGTGGATTTTTTAATCCTCATAAATATTAATTACTGGATACTGGCAAATGTGGGTCCCTGGCTTGAATAGGCCTTCTGATTTGGGTACACCAAGGAACAGGCACCTTCTTCCCTAATTTTAGATGGCTTATGATCACTCTGCTCAGGAGAGGTGCCCTCTTCAGGGAGATTTTCTTGGATCTGCCCTCATGAGAAAATTGTGGCTTGGGGTGGAAATGACACAGCTTGCTGAACTGCAAGGTAAGAAACCAGGCAGTGTCTTCTGTGGAGGCCTTCCTTAGAGGGACCTGTTGGAAATGACCATGGCCTACAACTTAATGTTGAAATAAACTGACAAAAAATGACTTCTTTAGAGGCTGCCTTTCCCACCAGCCTCTGGCCAGACATGACCAATCCAATACCAATGACTGACTGGGACATCTGGTACTGGGTGATGTCTTCAGCTTTGTGCATATGTCAAGTTAACTCAGCAGGTGCTTTATCCCCAAGAACTACTAGCCCTTTCTTGGGAAAAAGGGGCAGAAATCCAGGACAAAAAAAAAATCTGAAAAAGAGGTGGCCAATGGTTTAAGTTTTTTAATAGAATCGAAGCAGCACTCCCTGCCACCCCCTGTTCCCAAACACATAAGAAAGAGGTATGCATATAGAGTATTTTCCTATGGCTGCAGAGGGACATGCTGGCCATGGGGGGTGGGTGCCTACTAGTGAAGCTGATCTGGCCTTGTCTTTTTTCTGTGAGTAAGCATTGCCTGTATAATTTGGGGCTTTTGTTGGCAAACCCAGTGTCTATATGGAGTGGGTTGACACCTCTTTGGTATTTCTTCTAAACTGAAGGTGGTAGGGAAGCAGATGTGGCTCAAGCAATTGGGTTCCCATCTACCATATGGGAGGTTCTGGGTTTGATTCCTGGGGCCTCCGGGTGATGGCAAGAAGTCCCGTGCGGAGTGCTGGTGACCTGTGGAGAATTGACTCAAAAAAATGATGCAACAAAAAAGAGACACAAAGGAAAAAGGCAATGAGAGACACACAAACCTGGAAGCTGAGGTGGCTCAGGCAATTGAGTGCCTCTCTCCCATGTCAGAAGGTCCCAGGATCAGTTCCCAGTGCCTCCTAAAGAGAAGACAAGAAGAGAAGACAAGCAGACACAGAAGAATACACAACAAATGGACACAGAAAGCAAACAGCGAGCACAAGCAGCAAGGAGGGAGGAATAAATTAAAAAAAACAAATCTTTAAAATAAATAAATAAATAAATTGGAGGTGGTAATAGGTGTCTGTTCCCCTAAAAGTTTGTTGCAGTGAGCACAGTCATCAAGAAAGTACCTCATGGCATGGTGGAAGCATAAGCATCCTTCATTTCAGTAATCCCAGAGCAGTGTGGGCACACTGGGGGACGACAGGCTGACTGAGGTGCTTGCCTCCCTCTAGCTACATGGGGATAAATGAGATGTGAGAAATCCTCCTGTTAAACAAGATGAACTGGCATCATTAATGAGGTTGGAGATATGAGAAGTGGGTCCTAGGAATAGTAAGGAGACTTAACCCTGGCTCCTGACTGCACACTCTCATATTACCCATCAACCACTGTGGTGTCTCAAGGATCTCAAATGACCCCTAAGGGGAATCTAGGCTCTCATGTAGGGAGCTCCATCCAGGCCAGGTTTTTTTGTAGGCCCCATGTTAGATTGCTTTTCATTCAATGCAGAATGACTGATGGTGTTGCTGAAAAAGAAACTGTTAAAATGAGATCGTTTTCCACAAGTGAAAAACAGATGTTAAAGGCAGATATGAACAAAAGCCAGGGGAGTTGCATGTGGTTGGTTAGTGCATCTGCTCGATAAGGGGGCTTTGTAGACTCAGATGTTTTGAGCTAAATGGCACAGCCTGGGGCAGTTCACTACTGACCCCTTGTTAAAACTCTTTTGTGCCCACATTAAACAGCACAACCAACAGGACAGAGACAGCAACATACCCATGCCACTTTTAGTCTGGTTTGCTTGGGGCATGTGAGCATTGTTCCCAACTGGGAGAAACTTCTCAACAAGTAGAAACTCCCTGAAAAATTGTTCATGAGGCCAAAACTGCCCTCCAGGTTTAGGTGGTAGGCATGGCTATATGATTCCACTCCTGGTCAGGACATGAATGAGAGTCCTGTCTCAGACAGCACTGGAGGCATTCATGAGACAAGGGCCTCTACAGTGGAAAACATGCCTACCCCTTTTGTTTTTCCTGTGGATGAGTGAGAAAGGTGGTGGATAATATCCACTACAGCATCCCACTTTGGGTTGGAAGCACAGCAGAATCAGCCATTATGAGGGAGGTGGGCAGGGACAGAGGGAAACCAGGCCACAGGAAGATTCTTTGAAGGGCGATAAAGGGAAGACAAGGAATGAACAGAGAAAGACAAAGGAAAGGGTGGGGTCCACCTTCAGGGCCCTGTGGCTTTGGTTACTGAAAGAGGATAGACAAAGCAGAACTTGATGTGATCCCTCCAGAAGAACACTGCTAATGCCCACACTACCAGAGGAAAAGGGTCTCTTTAAGTTAAAGGTTAAGGCCCTCATAGGAACCATAAACAGCAGGAGGAAGCAGGGTGGCAAGACTGTAAAGATTTAGAAACTGCATAGCTGCCCTCTGAGTCCCTGGACTGTGTACAGAGATTGATGCATGGGTTCCTGAGGCTTCCCTGTCCCCCAAGCAGGACAGTGAGGAAGACAATTCTAACTACTAACACAATGAGTCAGATATGGAAGATGACTCTCCTTGCCTGTTTCCCAATATTACTCCTTTTAAAAAGAATAATTAGGGGCATGGCCACAGTCTCAGTATCCCACCAGGGAGAAGCATTCTTATGCCAATTTTATGGTGAAAGGGAAAAGGGGGCGATCCAAAATTTTTGGGTGCTTTTAGATATAGGTGACCAAGTGAGAGTAATTCTGGGGACCCACAGTAGCAAGGGCAAACTGGTGGCAAATGTGGGGTTTTGGAATGAACTCTGTGATCCATGGGAGGCAAATGTGTATGCATGTATAGGTGGGGCCCTTTCGGTTGTTTCTGGTGCCAGTGGTCATGGTTCCTACTGCTGAGTGCATTACATAGGTCTTGACATTTTGGGTGCTTGCAGCATAGACCACCATTGCCTGAAGGGTATACCTCCTCACAACAAAGAATTCAAGCCCTAACCTTGGGGCATGTCCACTCCCTTTTGGTACCTGAATTACCCGATCAAAATCAGTATTGCTGCTCAGGTGGGGAAAAGGAAATTACCCTCTTGCCTCAAGATGTACTGCCTGTAGGAGTGTTAAAAATCATCTTGTCATCAGTTAGTAGATCAGTCAGGCTCTTTAAAAAGACATCAGGAAGGTATTGCATATATATGCTGAATTTGACTTAGAGAGAGGCCACACTTGAGCAACAAGGAGGCTTTCAGGAGATAACTCTTAGGCAATATATAATACTAGGCTAAGTTTCAGTTTCAAAAGAAAAGATTCATAAGTACAATCATCAATATCAAGGACCTGGGGCAATGGTCCATCCTCCTTCAGTAGGCTCTGCCCCTGTACTTGGGGGATTCTTGCTGTTCCATTAGAAAATGTAGCAGAACTCTGCAGGATGGGAATTCAATATTCTTCCAATTATTGTGTGGCTCTCCACCCACTGTGACAATTCCCCATGAACACTTGAACACATTCATGTGCCTTAGAAGCATGCCCTAGATTAACCCCCTCCCATGTATTCCCCCATCACTGACACCCCACACCAATATTCCTCCCCTGCTGCCACAGTTGTGACCCTTCTGTGAACCAAAACCTCCCCAAAGATGAAGCCAAGAAAATAACCAAATAAAAATAATAAGAAAATGAAATAATGATAGTTTTAAAAATAACATATAAAATACAAAAAATTAAAAATAATAAACTTGTTCAGACATTTCTTTCATCACTGTAAGATCTGTTGTCTTGTATGTACAGTGACATTTTCTTCTGTATATCCCCCAATGTCTTTTTTTTCTTTTCTTTTATCTTCAAAGAAGTTTTAGGTTACAGAAAAGCCTCATAGAGAATATAGGGGATTCCCATTCCCAACACACTGCCCCCTTTCCCCTCTCCCCATTAATATTTTACATGCAGAATATTTGTAACAATTGATGTACAAATATTGAAGCCTTGCTACTAACCATGGTCAATGGTTTACATTATGATTTACATTTTGGACCATACACTTTCATAAAATTTTGATGAAATTTAAAATGGCCTGTATCCATTATTGTGAGACCATGCAGAACAATTCTAATGCCCTAAAAATGCCCTATGGGTCATCTATTCTATTTTTCCCTTCCTCTCCCCTTGAGACCTATGGTAACCACTAAGTTTCACATTTTGAAAAATAAGATTCATAGTTTGCAATAATATTGAGAGTTTGACATATTGGTCCGTTTTCTTTTATTGGGTACTGTCTAAGTTCTAGAGGGTTTCTTGTTCTTTTAATTGAAAACATAGCAGGAGTCTCCAGGATGGGAATTTGATATTTTCTTGTTTATTGTGTGGTTCTCCACCCACTGATATACTACACTATGACAAGATGAACACTTACATATTCCATAGAAGCCTGACTCAGATGCACCCTGTCTTTTTTGCACCCCCCCACCCACATATCCAACACCTTACACCAGTAAACCTCCCCTGCCACATTTACCAACAGAACATTCCCAATGTTGTAGTTTTAACCACAGACCTGCAAATCTCCAGAGTTCACCTGCTCCTTCCCCCAATCCTTCCCCCAGCTCCATGGATAGTCCAATCCTCCCCACCCTACCCCTCACAAAATCAGCAAATAAATGCACTAACTTCCCCCCAGTGTGGGACATGACTCCCAGGGATGAGCTTCCCTGGCACCAAGGGATTACTACCAAGTGCCAACTAACAATGCACCTGGAAAAAACCTTGACCAAAAGGGGGAAATGGTAAATACAAATGAGTTTTTTTTTTTTTTTTTTT
>JAKSZT010054094.1:1957173-1986654 GCA_026826555.1 Tolypeutes matacus | reverse complement strand
TTCTCTTGCTGCCTTGAGTATTTTCTCTTTGTCTTGAGCATTGGACAGTTTGACAAGTATATGTCTTGGAGTTGGCCTGTTGGGATTTATACTATTTGGGGTGCGCTGTGCTTCCTGGATCTGCACATCCATCTCTCTCAATAGAGTTGGGAAGTTTTCAGCCATAACTTCCTTCAACACTCCTTCTGTTCCTTTTCCCTTCTCTTCTCCTTCTGGGATGCCCATAATGCATATGTTTGTGCGTCTTGCATTATCGGTTAATTCCCTGAGACCATACTGGATTTTTTCTATCTTTTTGTCTATCTTTTCTACAATCTCTTTGATTTCAACTGTATTGTCTTCCATATCACTAATTCTTTCCTCTGCCTGTTCATTTCTGCTGCCATGTGAGTCCAGCGTCTTTTTCATTTCTTGACTTGTGTCTTTGTTCACCATCATATCCATTACCTTTTTAGGTGTGTTAGCTATTTCTTCAGTATGTTCTCCCAGTGTCTTCTTTATATCCTTAATCTCTTCCTTCAGTTCTTTAAGTTGGTCCATGATATTTGTTTGGATAGCTTTGATTAATTGTTCGATGTATTGCATTGCTTCCTGGTTTTTATTTTGTGCACTGGACTCGTCCATGTTTTCCAGTTTTTCAGAGTCATTTGTATTTTTCTTTGCCCTCTGGTCATCATATTATCTTGATGGGTTTGTTCAGTTGATTAGCTTTTCTCTATGCTCTAGAATTTTATTTAGCTGTTGGTTCTGTGTGTGAGTTAAGTTTTCTCTTTGGCAGTTTTTCTTCTTATTTTATTTCCTTACTTCTTTCTATGTTCCCTTGAAGGCAAAAGGTTAGGGCCAGAGGAATCAAAAGATGTAAGGAAAGTAGAAGGGTAATAGAAATATTGATAAAAGTTAGAAGAGGGGCAAAATGAGACTTAATGAGATGAATATTTAACTTGTGTAGGCAGTGTAGAGTACTAGGAAAAAATATGGAGTTCCTATAATGGACTGGGAAAACAAATGGAGGAATATATATATATAGTGATTTAGAAGGCTAGAATTATGAGGAGGTAGAGAAATAGTAGAGAAAGGTCTGAAAGGAAAAAGTTAATACTAATATAAAAAGAAAAAAGAAAAAAGAAGAAGAAAACAAAATAGATGGGATAGAAATTGACACCCTTAAGTTGTAGGCCTATGAAATAATGTTGTCTCTAAGAGCCACAACAGAAAACAGAAGGCAGAAACATGCAGGAAGGATAAGCGATAGTTTATAATACAGAATCAATATATACAGCGAGTGGGAAATTACTGAATAAGAAGCCCAGCAAATAAGCGACCAGCTGGCAGCACCTATTTAAAAAAAAAATAGAAGGAAAAAGGAAGGGGGGAGGAAAATGGGAATAATAGCAATAGACCAGAAAGTAACAGAGAGAAACCAAAGATCCACACAGACAAGCAGTCAAACAGAGCTAAGGGGGGTCAATGATTCCCCTAGGGTCCACATGGATCCTTCCTGCCTACTTGTCTTTATCAATGAATTTCCCCACAGGGTTCTACATGCAGGTCCTGAAGCAGCTTTTATCTATTAAACTAAATTAAAAAGAATTTATTTTTCATTTGTTGAGGTGACCTCACTTTTTTTTTTTTTTTAGCCAAATGCAGGACCCAAAATAATTCCTCTTCTAGACCAACCCCCTTACGGAAGGGACCCTAGCTGGGCCCGTGGAAATTAATCAAGCACGTCCCACTTTCCGGACTCCCCAGGTTAGCTGAAACTCTGATGTTAGTCAGTGAGGAGTGCTAAAGACGGCGGATTCCGCCCCTTCTGGCGCCGAGCTCCAGCTTCACCGGGCTGCTCAGTAAATCAGTTTGAGTGCAGATTCGCATCTGCTCTCAGCCTGGTGCTGCTTCAGTTCGGCTTATCTGCTCCCCAAAGCTATGGGGCGGTGCAGGCAGCCAGATCGATGTCTAAAAATATAAAATACCCTTCCCTGTCTTCCAACCGAACCCTCCCTTCTTTGGGAAGTGTCCCTTCCTCCTGGCTCCGCAGCGGCCCGGGTCTTATCCCTGGGTGGCTAGGGAAATCAGCTGCGTTCCCCGACCAAAATCCCCCCCTCCGGTTCACCAGGTGCTGACTAGCTCGTTTGCTCTGTTCACACAAGTTCCAAGGGGCGCCAGGCAGCCAGCTCCCCAGAAAATAAAACTTTCTCACCCCGCCCGCGGCTCCAAATGGCCGTTTTATTTTTTTTTTCGGTAACCGCGGGGCTCAGCCGCCTGTGCCAACCTCCACCGGCAGCTTCAACACTCACGAATCTCCACCGTTCGGTCCACGCCGCCAATCCGCGCAGATAGATGTCCCAAGCTTCTCACTCCAGGCGTGCACAGCACAGACCCCCGGGCAGGACCCCGTCTCCAATCCACCTTGCTCTGGGAGCTTGCAGTGTGCACCCTCCTACACCAATGCCTACTTGCCCGACCTCCAAGATCATATTTTTAAACTAGTTTATTCTTGTGGTGTGATACCCTTTGATTGCATTAAATTTGGTTTAGCATCCTTTGATTAGATTACTCGATAAGATCAATTTAGGGCTTTCAATTGGACAAATCAGTAAGGCACAGGTTCAGTCTCTGCCCCCATGCTGGGTCTGATATAAATCCAGAGGCACACAGACAGATACAGGAAAAGGAAGCTGCCATGTTTGAACCTGCCATGTAAGAAAGGACTGGAGGATCCCTTAAGCAGGAAGTACCAAGAGGCTGGGCCCACGGAACAGCTCAAGGGAAGACAAGTCCTGCTATATGCCTGATAGCTTACAGCTGATCTCAGGGAAAAAGCAGAATAGCTGAGACTGATATAAGAGGCCTGGCAAGAGACCAGCTCTATGCCTCATTGCCCTCAGCTGAGCTCAAACCTCGGCAGAGATCGGTGGCCATCTTGATTCAATATGTGGCAGCTGACTTCAGTGAGAAGCATCCCTGATGGTGCCTTGGTTTGGACTTTTCATGGCCTTGGAACTGTAAGCTTTTACCCTTAATAAATCCCCTTTCTGGTACTTTGACTCAGCAGCCCTTTGGCAACCAAAACATTTTGCATGATCAAAAACAAGGATAAAATTGGCTTCCAATTTCTTAAGAAATTTAAATATATTTCAGCCTGTTCTAGAGAGCACTATGTGGTCTCTACACTACCACTCCTATCCTCCATTCTTTATCTGAATAACCTGTTTTGTGTTTATCACATCATTATGCATGATGAAAATGTTCTTAATCATTCATCTTCTTTTTTTTTAAATTTATTAATTTTTTAATGTGGGTAAAAATAAAAAATTTCACAATACATAACAATATTTGTAAAATGATATATAAATATATATGCATATATGTGCATTTGCTTACAAAAATGTTATTTACATATATATAAATATATTTTAAGAGGTGCTTAGATTACCCAAAATATTACACAGAACCCACTGGGATTCCCATGTTGCCCACCTCCCACACCTCCCACCACATCCCACACAAACATCTCCCACAAGTGTGACCCACCACCCTCAATGGACTTACACATTCTGGGGCCTTGCCACCAACCATAGACCACAGTTCACATCGTGGACCACACTCTCTCCCACACAGTTCTGAGTGGTGTGTGCTGATTTAAAATGACCTACATCCGTTGCCACAACGGTACTCAGGACGACCTCCAAATCCCAAAGAAGCCCCTGTATTTCAACTGTTCGTCCCCTCCCTGCCCCAAAAGTGTCAAGTGGCCACTGGCTCCACCTCATTGTTATAATTTCTTCCATTGCTAGAATCACCATATGTGTACAACAGAATACCATCAAGTCCACTCTAGTCCATAGTTCTTCCCCCAATCCTGAGGGGACTGGGATGGTGATGTCCACTCCACCTCCAAGTGAGAGAGGGCTTATATCCCATGGATATGGTGGGTGGGATGATCCTGCCTGCAGATGCAGGCCCTCTCCATTCCCTGGGATGGCCGTTGCCCAGAGTTGTATCCTCGCCAGGTGACTTGGATGAGTCCATTGAGCTGT
The DNA here is from genome assembly GCA_026826555.1 of Tolypeutes matacus. Lineage (NCBI taxonomy): Eukaryota > Metazoa > Chordata > Mammalia > Cingulata > Chlamyphoridae > Tolypeutes > Tolypeutes matacus. Next base: position 1,982,617 of record JAKSZT010054094.1, on the reverse strand, counting down.
AGGGTAGGAGTTGCAGCTCCACTGAGATTCCACGCACACCTGGCACATAGGTAGGCCAGAGGCTCCGTCTCTGGAAGTATACCTAAAAACTCCAGCATCACATATAGGTTTGAATAGAAGGGACTGATGAAGCATGTGCAGGGAGGACTTATTTGAGTCTAATTCTGTCACTCTCAGGAGCACAGATTCCAAAATAGAGCCCACTGATAAGTCATCAGTCTCTGGGGCTATCCACCCTTATATAGGACCTGGGTGTCTCCAGAGCTCTCAGGAGCCCCTCTGTGTGGGGTGATAGGCACTTAGATGTTCTATGAGCTCCTACTGAGGTGTGCGTAAGAGTTATCTCTGGGATGACCTCCCGATTGTCTTTGAAGTCTCTTAGGCACTTGAACTCATTTGTCTTTACCTTTTCCCCCTTTTATTCAAGGTCTTTTTCCAGTTGTGTTGCCAGTTGGCACTTGGTATTAATCCCTCGTTGCCAGGGAGGCTCATCTCCGGGAGTCATGTCCCACGTTGGGGGGAAGGTAATGCAATCATATGCTGAGTTTGGCTTAGAGAGAGGCCACATTTGAGCAACAAGGAGGCTCTCAGGTGGCAACCCTTAGGCACCCCACAACCGCAGGCTAAGTCTCAGTTACAAGAGCAAAGACTCACAAGGGTAGTCATCAATAAAAAGAACACATCAGTGGGTCATCCTCTTTTGACAGACACTATCCCTGCACTCAGAGGACTATTGCTGCTCCCTTGGAGACTGTGGCAGAGCTCTCCAGGCTAGGAATTCAGATTCCCTCATTTATTGTGTGATTGTCCACCCATCGTGACCATGCCCCATTTTTTGATCTTTTGAACGATTTTGTATATCTTTCATGTATATTCGGATGAACTAATTCCCATGAAACCCCCCTCCCAGACACCCCCCACCAATAATCCCCTGCAGTACCCATTGTAACCCTTCTGTGATCCAAATCCTCCATGAACATGTAGTCCATAAAATAATCAAATACACTCACTAAGAAAAAGAAACAGGTATGATAAGCGTACATGCAAGAGACAAACATAAGGAAACTCAGGGGAAAAAAAAAAAGAAAGAAAAGAGAAGGAAAAAAAACAAAAAACAAAACAAAATAAAATATAATTAGCAGATTGGGACATTCAAATAAATGGCAAAAAAGCAAAGGAAATGCCTTTAAAATATATATATATATTTATTCATTTTTTTTCCTTTCTCTTTTCTTTTCTTTCCTTCCTTTTATCACTGTGTTATTGGATGTCCAGTGTGCCGTGACACCTTCCCCCTCTCAATCCCCATTGTCTCCCAATTTTGCATTTAATTTTCAAAGAAGTTTTAGGTCACAGCAAAGTCACACACGGAGTGCCGGAGACTCCCAGATACCAAACCACCCCCCCTTCCCCACCCCATATTAACAACCCCCCCTCTTTTTTTTTTTGGATGTTAGCATTGTTATAACTGTTATACAGATAGCAAAATATAGCAACAAAACATTGTCAATGATTTACAGTATAGTATACAATTTAGATGATATAGTTTAATAATTTTGATGATATTTACCATGTCTTTTGCCCATTACTTTAAGGTAATGAAAAACCTTCCCCATGACCACCAAACACTGCATTAGATCTTGACTGTTCCCTTCCCCCCAGCCCCCCAGGGCCCATGATACCACCCTCTCCCGACCCATGGAATGTCAAGATTCACAGTTACATGCCCTGGGAATTTGAACCAGCACTTCCTAATCCACCCACCCACCAGTGCTGCACCACCAAACCCAGGAACACCACCACTCATCTGCCCCATCCCCCAACATGCAACCACACTCTATCCCTTTACCATAGATTATGTCCAAATGGGTGACGGCACAAAGCCTGCTCTTCTCTTACTCTCCCTTGTTAACCTATCTTTCAGACAATTGTTCTCAGAGACTGCTCACTTTCCTCAGTTCAGATCAGTGAGGTGATATACTGTTCATCCTTCAGTGCCTGGCTTGCTTCACTCAACATAAGGTCTTCAAGATTCACCCACGTTATTCCATGTGTTAGCACTTTGTTCCTTCTTACCGCTGAGTAATATTCCATTGTATGTATGCGCCACATTTTGCTTATCCATTCGTCTGTTGATGGGCACCGGGGCTGATTCCAACTTTTGGCAATGGTGAACAATGCCGCTATGAACATTGGTGTGCATATATCTGTTTGTATTTTTGTTTTCAGTTCTTCTGGGTATATACCCAGCAGTGGAATTGCTGGATCATATGGAAGATCTATTGCTAGTTTTCTGAGGAACCGCCAAACTGTCCTCCACAGTGGCTGGACCATACCGCAGTCCCACCAGCAGTGGATGAGGGTTCCTATTCCTCCACATCCTCTCCAACATTTAGTGTCTTCTGTTTTTTTAATAGCCGCCATTCTGATGGGTGTAAGATGGTATCTCATTGTAGTTTTGACTTGCATTTCCCTGATAGCAAGCGATGTTGAGCATTTTTTCATGTGCTTTTTAGCCATTTGTATTTCTTCCTTGGAGAATTGTCTTTTCAGGTCACATGCCCATTTTTTAAATGGGTTGTTTGTCCTATTATTTTCAAGGTGTAGGATTTCTTTATATATGCAGGATATTAGGCTCCTATCAGATATATGGTTGCCGAATATTTTTTCCCATTGGGTAGGCTGCCTTTTTATTTTCTTAATAACATCCTTTGAGGTGCAGAAGTTTTTAATTTTGAGGAGATCCCATTTATCAATTTTTTCTCTTGCTGCTCGTGCTTTGGCTGTGAAGTTCATGAAACCATTTCCTATTACAAGGTCCTGTAGATGGTTTCCTACATTATCTTCCAATGTTTTTATGGTTTTGGCTCTTATATTTAGATCTTTGATCCATCTTGAGTTGATTTTTGTATAAGGTGTGAGATGATATTCTTCTCTCATTCTTTTGGATATGGATATCCAGTTCTCCAAGCACCACTTGTTAACGAGGCCATTCTTTCCTAACTGAGTGGGCTTGCTAGCCTTGTAGAATATCAGATGACTGAATGTGCGAGGATCTATATCAGAACTCTCAATTCAGTTTCATTGGTCAGTATTTCTATCCTTGTGTCAATACCATGCAGTTTTGATCACTGTAGCTTTGTAGTATGTTTTAAAGTCAGGTAGTGTGATACCTCCAGCTTCGTTTTTCTTTTTCAATATGTCTTTGGCAATTCGGGGCCTCTTACATTTCTAAATATATTTTGTAGTTAGTTTTAGATTTTTAAAAATCTAAACTCTTCCATACCTCCCTTGGGAAAAACCATCCATTTTTACTCTGTTCATATTCAAAACTAGAAAAAAATGGAAAAGAAGTACTTTTTCCTTAAGTTTAGATGGGTAGTGAGGAGAGGGAGAGAATAACTGGAGTAAAGTTTAAAATCCTCTGTTTCAGTTTCTGAAGGACTAGAGTGACAAGAAAAAATCAAGAGATTAAAATTATCCTTAAACAGAAAGGGATGAAGATACCAGAAATGTAATGATAATAGGAGTTTGTATTTCCCAGAGAAATTGAAAATGGGAGGCATCATACCAGAACCAGCTAGAACGTCTTTCAGTACAGCAGTCTGAAGAGCCCCTTGCTTGTGTTTCTGAACTATTTGTCCTTACACCTCAAAAAGAATATCAGTTGTGTGGACATGAAAGAGGTACCCACTTACTCCAAGTTCTCCAGGAAATCTGTTCATTCTGAAGAATACTAGATATTGGCCCAATATTTTTTTGTCATTTTAATACATAAAAGACCTATCACCTGTGTTTAATAAGTGCTTATTAGATAGGAAGCATTTTAACCATTAGTTCATTGTAACTCTCAACATTCCTAACAAACTGGAAAACTATTTTACAAATGAGGAACTTGAGGATGTTTTATATACTAATAATGTACCTATAGAGTCTTAAGGAGTTACAGGTCATGGATATTGCTTGTCTTTGATGAACCTCTATATGTACTTGCAATTGGTAAGGAGGAGTGCTGGAGTTATGGGTTTTCAAGTAAAAAATTTATTATCAGCAGTTTAAAAGTCACCAGTTTATTGGACACTACCCTGGAAATTACCAGGTTATTCAGGGAATGGCTAGGACATTTTATAATACCGCATGTGTTATTCTATTATAATGAATTTAAAATGTGTTCAGAGTGTGCATATCTCTGTAATTATGTGGGGAAGGCATATTCGGGATCAACCCAGAGAACATTTGTCTGAAACAACAAGCACAATCTGAACTTTCCATAAATACAGCATCACATTCCCAGTGCTATCATCCTGATCATCATCCTTTGGATATGGTTACAGATGGCCCTGGATTAACTATAATGTTCACTATGTTTTAGGAATCAGTGATCTTTGATGATGTAGCTACAGACTTCACCCAGGAACAGTGGGCCCTCCTAGCAGATTCAAGAGCTGTTCAAATACGTGATGCTGGAAAGCATCACTCATTTGTTCTCTATGGGTGATTATCTCTATATTGATTATATTTTTATCAACAAATATTCAGAACATCTTCCTCATATTCCACTCCACAACTTGCCCTGACTCCTTCATGGCCCTTACAACTACATGAAGGAAATTTCTTTCTTATTTATTAACTTACACATAGTTTATCACTTCAAAAGTTGTCCTTGCTACTCAATCTTCAATACCCAGATTTGTGCTGGGAAGTCAATGAATATTTTTAATGAGAAAATAAGTTAATTAAAATCTGTGTTACTATATTCTTCTCTAAGAATGAAGCTGAAGTTTGAGACCACAGTAGTAAAAATAAGGAGAATATCTTTTTTCCACATAACCCTTAAATGGTGGAACCCATGTTAATTTGGATTATTTTTTATAATTTTATTTCTGCCTTATTAAGTCATTGAGGGTTTTGCACTCTATCTTTGAACTTGGACATGGTAATTATCAACCAGATGACTTTACTGTCTTTGAAACAGAGCCAGGTATACTTCCTTCACTAAGGAAGAATGGTCAATGTTTTTGATATTTAACATGCTCTTCCCTGGACCAACCTCTATATGTTCGGCTTTTTGTTCCCTTGGTAGCCAGTCCTAGACTTGAAGATCATGCACTACTCTCTGCACAAAACTCACAATCTATATACAGGGTATCAGTCCTGTAAATTGGATGTAGTTTTCCATTGAATCACAGAAATGAGCTGCAAAAGGGAAAAGAGAGGATTTCTCCAAGGTAGAGTCTAGGTGAGCTCCAGGAACCTGTGCTTCAACATGAGGAAAAGCCTGGTCAGTGAGAATGCAGTGAGAATGCAGGACTTTGGAAGTATCAAATGCAACTTCCTTGAGTGAATGGTATTTTTTGAAATGGCACCAAGAACATTGGGGGGAAATTCTAAAGATGGTGTCATTATATTTTTCACTTACTCACTATTCACATTTTCTTCTTTAATTATCCTGGCCTCAGGAAAAGAATGCTCATGTATATTGAAGTTAACCATTACATAATAGCCTTCAATTTGGTGTTCCATTGTGATGAATTTCCCCCTCTTTACCTCCCCAACATCCCATCTTCATTTTTATCTTTCTCTTATGTTTATCCAGAAAATCCTTCCTAATTGTCAAAGTCCTAAAATATTTTTCTACTAGCTTGTTTATTTCTCTGTTTCTCATTCTTTTGCCATTTAAGAGCTGTATTCATTATATTTCTCCAGAGAAATAAAATCAAAATTATATATGTATGTGTGTATGTGTGTGTGTGTGTGTGTGTAAAGGAGAGAGATTTGATATAGGAATTGGCTCATGAGAATGAAGGGACTAGCAAGTCTGAATTCTGTATTGCAGGCTGCAAGCTAAAATCTCTGATTGCTCTGAGTTTGAATACCCCAGTGGAAAATGAAGTAGAGGCAAAAATTCTTCTTTCTGATTCCTGAAATCCTGTTTTTCTTTTTAAAACTTCTAACCTACTGGATAAGAAGGCTCCCCACATTGATGAAGACAATCTCCTTTGTTGATTATAGATGCAATAAGTCAAAGATAGAATCAACTTATTATAGATGCAAATCCATTTGTGAAATACCCTCACAGTAACAACCAGGCTAGTGCTTCCTTGAACAAACACCTGGAAAACATAACCTTGTAAAATTGATACATGTAATTAACCATCACAAGGGCCAATATTTTAAATATACTTACATTAGGTTCCTTTTCTACATTTCATTCTCCTAATAACAGTCTACCAATTTAATTTTTGTAATTATTTCAGGCAGGGAAAGAGGCCTTGATAAGAAATGATATCCATGCAGCATATCTACAAGAAGGACACATCCACCATCATGTCAATGATAAACTTCATATGTGTGAACACTGGTCAACATAGTGTTTTCACAGTTCACTAGGTGAAACTTCTGTTTTAACATTGTAATCAATACAAGTACATAGAATTGAATGAAACATGACTTTCTTTAGTTTTTGAAATGAAGAAAATAGTGTTTTCACAGCTCCTTAGGTGAAACTTGTGTTTTAACATTGTAAATCAATTAATGTATATAAAAGTGAATGATGCTACTATAGACCTATTGTGATTCTAGCAATGGAAGAAAATATATTACTGATGTGGAGACAGGGGCCACTGGAGGTTCTGAGGGCAGGGAAAGGAAAAAACATTTGTACTGTGGGGGCATTTTTGGGACTTGGGAATTGTCCTGAATGACATTACAATGACAGATACAGGCCATTATATAGCTTCTGGGAGAGAGTGTAAACTACAATATAAACTTTAATCTATGCTTAGAGACAATGCTCCAAAATGTGTTCATCAATTGCAATGAATGTACCACACTAAAAAAAAGTGTGTATGATGGGGAAGCAGATGTGGCTCAAGCAATTGGGCTCCCACTTACCACATGGGAGGTCCCTGGTTCGGTTCTCAGTACCTCCTAAAGAAGACAGTGAGCTGGCATGACAGTCAAGAGACACACAATAAGAGACACAAGAATAAAAAACATAATGAGAGACACACAAAAACAGGGAACAGAGGTTCCTGATGCCTCCTAAAGTAGACAAGCAAGACAGCAAGCTGACGTGACGGGTAGATGTGGCAAGCTGACACAACAAGATGAAGCAACAAGAGACACAAGAAGAAAAACATAATGAGAGACACAACAAAGCAGGGAATGGAGGTGGATCAAATGATTAGGTGCTTCCCTCCCACATCAGAAGTCCCAGGTTCTGTTTCCAGTGCCTCCTAAAGAAACAAGGAAGATGAACAGACACAGAAAGTACAAACAACAAGGGGGTGGGGAGAAATAAATAAAATAAAAAGTGAATGATGTATATTTTTGGTTTAGTTTTTGAAACTAAACAACAGAGTGTTTTATCAACTCAGTAGGTGAATCTTGTGTTTTAACATTGTAAGTCAATACAAGTACATAGAAGTGAATGAAGCATGTATTTCACTCTGTTTTAGAAAATAAACATCATACAGTTTTCATAGATTACTAGATGTAACTTGTATTTTAAGACTGTTTGTAAATCATACAAATACGTGTAAGTGTATGAAGCACATATTTCACTTAGTTTTTGAAACTAAGCAAGAGTGTTTTCAGAGCTCACTAGGAGAAACTTGTGTTTTAACACTGTTTGTAAGTCAATACACGTATAAAGAAGTGAAAAGAGCCTGTATTTTTCTTAGTTTTTGAAACTAAACTACATAGTGTTTTTGAAGCTCAATAGGTAAAATTGGTGTTTTAACATTGTAATTCAATACAAGTACATAAAAGTGAATGAAGCATGTATTGCCCTTAGTTTTGAAAATTAACAGTGCTTTCACAGCTCAGTAGTTGAACCTTGTGCTATAACATTGTATGTCAATAAAAGTACACAGAAGGGAATAAAACATGTATTAACTTCGTTTTCAAAACTAAACAACATAGTGTTTTCATAGCTCACTAGGTGAAACATGTATTTTGACATTGCAAGTCAGTAGAAAATATAGAATTGAATGAAGCATGTATTTCACATAATTTTTGAAACAAAACATGTTTTTGCAGATCACTAGGTAAAGCTTGTTTTTTAACATTGTTTGTAAAGCAATACAAGCTAATAGCAATGAATGAAACATGCAATTTACTGAATTTTTAAAATTAAACAACATACTGTATTCCCAGATCACTAGATGAAATTTATGTTTTAAATTTTTTGTAAGGCAATACAAGCACATAGAAGTGAATGAAGCATGTAATTTACTTAGTTTTCAAGAATAAACTGCATATTCTTTGCAGCTCACTACATGCAACTTGTGTTTATTTGTCTCTAGCTACTTTATTTATTTAATAAATTTTTTTTAATTTTTTTTAAAGATACTTAGATTACATAAATGTTACACAAAAATTATAGGGATTCCCATATGCCCCACCTCTCACACCTCCCACAACCTCTCACATAAACATCCTTCATTAGTGTGGCACATCACCTGCAATGTATAAACTCATCCTGGGGCTTTGCCATTAGACATGGACCATAGTTCATATTGTAGACCACACTCTCTCCCACACAATTCTGCATGTTATATGAGTGCCAGAGACTCCCAGATACCAAAACCCCCCCTTCCCCACCCCATATTAACAGCCACCCCCCCTTTTTTTGGTTTTAGCATTGTTATAACTGTTATACAGATAGCAAAATATAGCAACTAAACACTGTCAATGATTTACAGTATAGTTCACAATTTAGATGATACAGTTTAATAATTTTGATGATATTAACCATGTCCTGTGTCCATTACTGTAAGGTAATGAAAAACCTTCCCCATGACCACCAAACACTGCATTAGATCTTGACTGTTCCCTTCCCCCCAGCCCCCCAGGGCCCATGACACCACCCTCTCCCGACCCATGGAATGTCAAGATTTAGAGTTACATGCCCTGGGAATTTGAACCTGCCCTTCCTAATCCACCCACCCACCAGTGCTGCACCACCAAACCCAGGAACACCACCACTCATCTGCCCCATTCCCTAACATGCAACCACACTCTATCCCTTTACCATATATTATGTCCATATGGGTGATGGCACAAAGCCTGCTCTTCTCTTACTCTCCCTTGTTAACCTATCTTTCAGACAATGGTTCTCAGAGACTGCTCAGTTTCCTCAATTCAGATCAATGAGGTCATATACTGTTCATCCTTCAGTGCCTGGCTTGCTTCACTCAACATAAGGTCTTCAAGATTCATCCACGTTATTCCATGTGTTAGCACTTTGTTCCTTCTTACAGCTGAATAATATTCCATTGTATGTATGTACCATATTTTGCTTATCCATTCATCTGTTGATGGGCACTGGGGCTGATTCCAGCTTTTGGCAATGGTGAACAATGCCGCTATGAACATTGGTGTGCATATATCTGTTTGTGTCTTTGCTTTCAGTTCTTCTGGGTATATACCCAGCAGTGGAATTGCTGGATCATACGGAAGATCTATTAGTTTTCTGAGGAACTGCCAAACTGTCCTCCACAGTGGCTGGACCATACCACAGTCCCTCCAGCAGTGGATGAGGGTTCCTATTCCTCCACATCCTCTCCAACATTTAGTGTCTCCTGTTTTTTAATAGCTGCCATTCTGATGGGTGTAAGATGGTATCTCATTGTAGTTTTGACTTGCATTTCCCTGATAGCAAGCGATGTTGAGCATTTTTTCATGTGCTTTTTAGCCATTTGTATTTCTTCCTTGGAGAATTGTCTTTTCAGGTCACATGCCCATTTTTTAAATGGGTTGTTTGTCCTTTTATTTTCAAGGTGTAGGATTTCTTTATATATGCAGGATATTAGGCTCCAATCAGATATATGGTTGCCGAATATTTTTTCCCATTGGGTAGGCTGCCTTTTCATTTCTTTAATAATATCCTTTGAGGTGCAGAAGTTTTTAATTTTGATGAGATCCCATTTATCTATTTTTTCTCTTGCTGCTCGTGCTTTGGCTGTGAAGTTCATGAAACCATTTCCTATTACAAGGTCCTGTAGATGCTTCCCTACATTATCTTCCAAGGTCTTTATGGTTTTGGCTCTTATATTTAGATCTTTGATCCATCTTGAGTTGACTTTTGTATAAGTTGTGAGATGGTATTCTTCTCTCATTCTTTTGGATATGGATATCCAGTTCTCCAAGCCCACTTGTTAAAGAGGCCATTCTCTCCCAACTGAGTGGGCTTCTTGGCCTTGTCAAATATGAGATGACTGTATATGTGAGGATCTATATCAGAACTCTCAATTCTGTTCCATTGGTCAGTAGGTCTATCCTTGTGCCAATACCACGCAGTTTTGATCACTGTAGCTTTGTAGTATGTTTTAAAGTCAGGTAGTGTGATACCTCCAATTTCATTTTTCTTTTTCAATATGTCTTTGGCAATTCGGGGCCTCTTGCCTCTCCAAATATATTTTGTGGTTAGTTTTTCCAGTTCCTTAAAAATACAGTGTTGGCTCTTATTGGGATTGCATTAAATCTGTAGATTAGTTTGGGTAGGATAGACATCTTGATGATGTTTAGTCTTCCTATCCAGGAACAGGGAATATTTTTCCATTTATGTAAATCTTCTTTGATTTCCTTTAACAGTGTTTTGTAGTTTTCTGTATATAAGTCCTTTACATCTTTAGTTAAATTTATTCCTAGGTATTTGATTCTTTTATTTACTATTGTAAATGGTATTTTTTTCCTGATTTCCTCCTGAGTTTGATCGTTATTGGTGTACAGAAATGCTACTGATTTTTGAGCATTGATCTTATAGCCTGCAACATTACTGAACTCCTTTATAAGTTCTAGAAGCCTTGTAGTAGATTTCTCATGGCTTTTTATGTATAGGATCATGTTATCTGCAAATAATGAAATTTTTACTTCTTCTTTTCCAATCTGGATGGCTTTTATGTGCTTTTCTTGTGCTTGTGCAAGTACTTCTAAGACAATGTTAAATAGGAGTGGTGATAGTGGGCATCCTTGTCTTGTTCCCAATCTCAGAGGGAAGGCTTTTAGGGTTTCACCATTGAAAATGATGTTAGCTTTGGGTTTTTCATATATACCCTTTATCATTTTCATAAAGTTTCCGTCTATTCCTGTCTTTTGTAGTGTTTTTATGAGGAAAGAGTGCTGTATTTGTCGAATGCTTTTTCTGCATCTATAGAGATGATCATGTGATTTTTTTCTTTCAATCTATTTATGTGGTGTATTACATTGATTGATTTTCTTATATTCAACCATCCGTGCATACCCGGGGTGAAACCCACTTGGTCATGGTGTATAATCCTTTTGATATGTTGTTGGATGCGATTAGCAAGTATTTTGTTAAGGATTTTAGCATCTAGGTTCATTAGAGAAATTGGTCTGTAATTTTCCTTTCTTGTGGTATCTTTATTTGGTTTTGGTATTAGGGTAATGTTGGCATCATAGAATGAGTTAGGTAATATTCCTTCTACTTCTTTTTTTTGGAACAGCTTAAGTAGAATTGGTGTTAGCTCTTTCTGGAATGTTTGGTAGAATTCAGCTGTGAAGCCATCTGATCCTGGATTCTTCTTAGTTGGGAAGTTTTTGATGACTGAGTCTATCTCTTTACTTGTAATTGGAATGTTGAGTTCATCGATTTCTTCTTTCATCAATGTCGGCTGTTTGTGGGTTTCTAGAAACTTGTCCATTTCCTCTAAATTGTCATTCTTGTTGGCATATAATTTTTCAAAGTATCCTCTTATGATACTCTTTATTTCTGTGGGGTCAGTAGTGATATCACCTTGCTCATTCCTTATTTTATATATTTGCATCTCTTCTCTCTTTTTCTTTGTTAGTCTGGCTAAGGGTTTGTCAATTTTGTTGATATTCTCGAAGAACCAACTTTTGGTTTTGTTTGTTGGTTCCAGTGCTTTCTTATTCTCTATTTCATTTAGTTCTGCTCTAATCTTGGTTATTTACTTCTTTCTACTTCTTTTAGGTTTAGTTTGTTGTTGTTTTTCCAATTCCTCCAAATGTGCAGTTAGGTCTTCAATTTTAGCTCTCTCTTCTTTTTTAATATATGAATTTATGGCTATGAACTTCCTTCTCAGGACTGCTTTCACTGCATCCCATAGGTTTTGATATGTTGTGTTGTCATTTTCATTAGTTTCAAGGTAGTTACTGATTTCTTTTGAAATTTCGTCTTTGACCCACTGTTTGTCTAAGAGTGTGTTGTTTAACTTCCATATACTTGTGCTTAACCTGTTTCTCTGGCCCTTAGTGATTTCCAACTTCATTCCGTTGTGGTCAGAGAAATTACTTTGTATAATCTCAATCTTTCTGAATTCATTGAGTGTTGTTCTGTGGTCTAGCATGTGGTCTATTTTGGAGTATGTTCCATGTGCACTCGAGAACAATGTAAATCCCGCTGTATTTGGGTGTAGTGTTCTGTATATGTCTATTAAGTCCAAGTCTTCTAATGTATTGTTGAGTGCCTTAGTTTCTTTATTGATTCTCCATCCAGATGTTTTGTCTAATGATAATAGTGGTGTGTTGAAGTCCCCTGCTATAATTGTAGAGGCATTTATTTCTCCTCTTAGTTTTTCCAGAGTTTGCCGCACGTATTTTGAAGCACCCCGTTTAGGTGTGTAAATGTTGATGATTGTTCTCTCTTCTTCAGAGATTACTTCTTTTACTAATATATAGTGTCCATCTTTGTCTCTTACAATAGTTTTGCATTTAAAGTCTATTTTGTCTGATATTAGAAAAGCTGCTCCTGCCATTTTTTGCCTATTGTTAGCTTGTAAAATGGTTTTCCAGCCATTCACTTTCAGCCTCCTTGAATCCCTGGGTTGAAGGTATGTTTCTTGTAGACAGCATATAGATGGATCATATTTTCTTATCCATTCTACCAATCTGTGTCTCTTGATTGGTGAATTTAATCCATTAACATTCAGTGTTATTACTCGTAATGAATTTCTTAATTCAGCCATTTTTCTTTGGGTTAATGTATGTCATATGTTGTTTTGTTTCTCTTTTTGTCTTTTCAGTTGTTTTTAAACTCTCCTCCAAATCTCTCTCTCCTGTTTTTTCCTTTCAACTTGTAGAGATTCCTTTAGTATTTCTTGAAGTGCTGGTTTTTTCTTGACATACTCTCTTAATTTCTGTTTATCTGTGAATATTTTGAACTCTCCATCATTTTTGAATGCCAATTTTGCTGGATAGAGAATTTGCGGCTGGAAGTTTTTTTCTTTCAGTGTTTTGACTATGTCATACCACTGTCTTCTTGCCTCCAAGGTTTCAGCTGAGAAATCAGCATTTAATCTTATTGTGCTTCTCTTGTATGTGATGGTTCTCTTTTCTCTTGCTGCCTTGAGTATTTTCTCTTTGTCTTGAGCACTGGACATTTTGACAAGTATATGTCTTGGAGTTGGCCTGTTGGGATTTATACTATTTGGGGTGCGCTGTGCTTCCTGGATCTGCACATCCATCTCTCTCAATAGAGTTGAGAAGTTTTCAGCCATTATTTCCTTCAACACTCCTTCTGCTCCCTTTCCCTTCTCTTCTCCTTCTGGGATGCCCATAATGCATATGTTTGTGCGTTTTGTGTTATCAGTTAATTCCCTGAGTCCATGCTGGATTTTTTCTTTCTTTTTGTCTATCTGTTCTACAATCTCTTTGATTTCAACTGTGTTGTCTTCCATATCACTAATTCTTTCTTCTGCCTGTTCAAATCTGCTGTTATGTGAATCCAGCCTCTTTTTCATTTCTTGGCTTGTGCCATTGTTCACCATTTTATCCATTACCTTTTTAGGCATGTTTGCTATTTCTTCAGTATGTTCTTCCAGTGTCTTCTTTATATTCTTAATCTCTTCCTTCAGTTCTTTAAGTTGGTCTATGATATTTGTTTGGATAGCTTTGATTAGTTGTTCGATGTCCTGCATTGCTTCCTCTTTTTTATTTTGTGAATTGGACTGTTCCATGTTTTCCAGTTTCTCAGAGTCATTTGTGTTTTTTTGTTGCCCTCTGGTCATCATATTATCTTAATGGGTTTGTTCAGTTGATTAGCTTTTCTCTATGCTCTAGAGTTTTATTTAGCTGTTGGTTCTGCGTGTTAGTTAAGTTTTCTCTTTGGCAGTTTTTCTTCTTATTTTATTTCCTTACTTCTTTCTATGTTCCCTTGAAGGCAAAAGGTTAGGGCCAGAGGAATCAAAAGATGTAAGGAAGGCAGAAGGATAATAGTAATATTGATAAAAGTTAGAAAAGGGGCAAAATGAGACTTAATGAGATGAATATTTAACTTGTGTAGGCAGTGTAGAGTACTAGGAAAAAATATGGAGTTCCTGCAATGGACTGGGAAAACAAATGGAGGAATATATATATATAGTGATTTAGAAGGCTAGAATTATGAGGAGGGAGAGAAATAGCAGAGAAAGGTCTGAAAAGAAAAAAATAATACTAATAAAAAAAAAAAGAAAAAAGAAGAAGAAAACAAAATAGATGGGATAGAAATTGACACCCTTAAGTTGTGGGCCTATGAAAAAATGTTGTTTCTAAGAGCCACAACAGAAAACAGAAGGCAGAAAGATGCAGGAAGGATAAGCGATAGTTTGTAATACAGAATCAATATATACAGCAAGTGGGAAATTACTGAATAAGAAGCCCAGCAAAGAAGCGACAAGCTGGCATCACCTAATTAAAATAAAAAAAAATAGAAGAAAAAAGAAAGGGGGGAGGAAAGAGGAAAGAAAAGCAAAAGACCAGAAAGAAACAGAGAGAAACCGAAGACCCACACAGGCAAGCAGTCAAACAGAGCTAAGAGGGGGTCAATGATTCCCCTAGGGTCCACATGGATCCTTCCTGCCTACTTGTGTTTATCAATCAATTTCCCTGCAGGGTTCTACATGCAGGTCCTGAAGCAGCTTTTAGCTATTAAACTAAATTAAATAGAATTTATTTTTCATTTATTGAAGTGACCTCACTTTTTTTTTTTAATTTTTATTTTTTTAGCGAAATGAAGGACCCAAAATAATTCCTCCTCTAGACCAACCCCCTTATGTAAGGGACCCTAGCTGGGCCCGTGGAAATTAATCAAGCACGTCCCACTTTCTGGACTCCCCATGTTAGCTGTAGCTCTAATGTTAGTCAGTGAGGAGTGCTAAAGACAGCCGATTCCGTCCCTTCTGTAGCCGAGCTCGAGCGTCACTGGGTTGCTAAGTAAATCAGTTTGAGTGCAGATTTGTGTCTGCTCTCAGCCTGGTGCTACTTCAGGTCAGCCTATCTGCTCCCCAATGCTATGAGGCTGTACAGGCAGCCAGATTGATGTCTAAAAATAAAAAATACCCTTCCCTGTCCTCCAACAGAACCCTCCCTCTTTTGGGAAGTGTCCCTTCTTCCTGGCTCCACAGCGGCCCAGGTCTTATCCCTGAGTCGCTAGGGAAATCAGCTCTGTCCCCCGACCAGAATCCCCCCTCCGGTTCACCGGGTGCTGATTAGCTCGGTTGTTCTGTTCACACAAGGTCCAAGGGGCGCCAGGCAGCCAGATCCCCAGAAAATAAAACTTTTTCACCCTGCTCATGGCTCCAAATGGCCATTTTATTTTATTTTATTTTTTTCTCCCTAACCGCGGTGCTCAGCCGTCTGTGCCAACCACCACCAGCAGCCTTAAAATCATGAATATTTACCATTCCATCCACGCCGTTGATCCGCACAGATAGATGTCCCAAGCTTCTCACTCCACACGTGTACAGCACAGACCCCCGGGCAGGACCCCGTCCACAATCCGCCTTGCTCTAGGAGCTTGCAGTGTGTGCCCTCCTACACTAATGCCATCTTGGCCCCTCCCACAATTTACTTATTTTAGAAATAAGTGAATTTGAGTTTTAACATTGTAAGTCAATACACGCACAGAGAAGTGAATAAAGCATGCAATTTAATTTGCTTTCAAAACTAAACCACACACTGTTTTAGGTTTATAAACTAAATATCATACTCATTTCACACATCACAAAGTGGAACCAGAATTTTAACATTGTTTGCATGTCATTGTAAGCACATAGAAGTGAATGAATCATGTCATTTACTTAGGTTTTCAAACTAAACCACAGTGTGCTTACACAGCTCCCTAGGTAAAACTTGTATTATACATTATCTGTAGTCAACTCCAGAATATAGAAGTGAATCAAGCATGTAATTTAATTAGTTTTTTTTTTTTTAGTAAACGTCATACTGTTTTTACAATTCACTAGGTGAAACTTGTGTTTTTACATTGTTTGTAAGTCAATAAAAGCCCAGAGGTAAATGAATCATGTGATTTACTTAGTTTTTGAAAATAAAAATTTTATTTTTGCTGCTCATTAGGTGAAATTTTATTTTAACATTCTTTGTAAGTCAATACAAACACATAGAAGTAAAGGAATTACGTAATTTATTAAGTTTTTGAAAGTAAACAACACAATATTTTCATAGCTCACTAGGTGAAACTTGTGTTTTAACATTGTCAGTCAATACATTGAAATGAATGAAGCATGTATTTACTTAGTTTATGAATCCTAACAACACACTGTTTTTGAAGCTCAGTAAATGAAACTTGTGTTATAACAAGGTTTGTCAGTCAATACAAGGACATATAAGTGAATGAAACATTTAATTTACTTAGTTTTGGTAACTAAACAACATGCTCTTTTCCCAGCTCACTAGGTGAACATTTTGTTTTAACATTGTTAAGTCAATACAAACACATGAAAGTGAATGAAGCCTTTAATTTATTTAGTTTTGGTAAAAAAATTATATGTATCCATTACATTTAATTGAGAAATGTATATATTTATTCATCTGTGTTTACTTTTTAGTTTTTAATTGTTTATATTTTCAATTATTTAATGTACAAAATAAAGTTTAAAAAAATTTTTTAATAAAATTAATTAATTTTTTTTTTAAAGAGATATAGCAGGGGGATGGATGTGGCAACTGAAAAAAAATCAACACTGTGTTTGCAGCTCAATAAGTGACGCTTGTGTTTTAACAATATATGTAAGTCTATACAATCATATAGAAGTGAATGAAGCATGTAATCTACATAATTTTGAAACAAAACAACATACTGCTTCCACAAATCACTAGATGAAACTTGTGTTTTCACACTGTAAATCAATATAGGCACATAGAAGAGAATGAATCATGCAATTTAATTATTATTCAGAAATAAACAAGTGTTTTGGCTTCTCACTGGATTAAACTTGTGTTTTAAAGTTATAAGTCAATACAGCACATAGATGTGAATGAAACATGTAATTTTCTTAGTTTTCAAGACTAAACAATACAATCTTTTAACAGCTCCTGAGATGAACCTTGTGTTTTAACATTGTAAACAATAAAAGCACATAGAGTGAATGAACCATGTAACTAACTTAGTTTTTGAGACTAGACCATACATGCACATAGAAGTGAATTAATCATGTAATTTACTTAGTTTTTGAAACAAAACAACATATATTTTCCCAGTTCAAGAGGTGAAACTTGTATTTTAACACTGTAAGTCAATACATGCATCAGGAAGTGATTATAGCATTTAATTTACTTAGTTATCAAAAATAAACATACCATTTTCTCAGATCACTTTATGAACATGTGTTTTAATATTATGTCAATACAAGAACATAGCCATAAATGAAGCATGATATTTACTTAGTTTTCAAAACTAAACATACTGTTTTCTCAGGTCCCTACGTGAAACTTGAATATAAACATTGTTTGTAAGTGCATACAAGCACATAACTTAATAAAACATTTCATTTACTTAACTTCAAAACTAAATAACATACTGTTTGCATAGCCCCCTAGGTGGAACTTCTGTTTTAACATTGTTTGTAAGTCAATACAAGCACATAGGAATGAATAAAGCAGGTAGTTTCTTTAGTTTTCAAAAGTATACAACATACTGTTTTTGGAGCTCCCTAGGGAAAACATATGTTTTAGCATTGTATGTTCTACCAAGCACAAAGAAGTGAATGATTAATGTAATTTATATAGTTTTCAAAACTAAACAACACAGTGTTTTCACAGCTCTCTAAAGTGAAATTTGAATTTTATCATTGTTCATAAATAAACACAAGCACATAGATGTGAACAAAGCATCTAAATTACTTAGTTTTCAAAACTAAACAACATACTTTTTTTGCAGCTGACTAGGTGAAACTTATGTTTTAACATTGTTTTTAAGTCAATAGAAGCATATAGAAATGAATGAACCATGTAATGTACATAGCTTTGGAAACTAAACAACACAGTGTTTTCAGAACTCACTAGGTGAGACATCTCATTTAACATTGTAAGACAATACAAGAAAATAAAGGTGAATGCACATGCAATTTGCTTAGTTTTTGAAACCAAAAAACATGCTGTTTTCACAGTTAACTACGTAAAATTTGTTTACTAAGTTTTTGAAACTATACAACATACTGTATTCACAGCTCACTAGGTAAAACTTGTGTTTTAACATTGTAAGTCAACACAAGCACATAGAAGTGAATGAATAATGTAATTCACAAAGAGTTTGAAACTAAACAACACAGTGTTTTCACAGGTCACTAAGTGAAATTTGAGTTTTAACATTTTTATAAGTCAATACAAGCACATAGCATGTGTGAAGCATGTAAATTACATAGTTTTCAAAACAAAACAACATACAATTTTCCCAACTCACTAAGTCAATCTTGTGTTTTAACATTGTTTCTAAGTCAATACATGCACAAGGAAATGAATGAGCCATGTAATGTACTTATTTTTCCAAACTAAACAACTATGCTTGCACTGCTCATGAGGTGAAAATTGGGTTTTAATATTGTTTATAAGTCAATACAACACATAGAATTGAATGAAGCATGTAATTTACTTAGTTTTTAAAACTAAACAAATACTGTTTTCCCGGCTCACTAGGTGAAACATGTTTTAACATTTTTGTAAATCATTGGAACAGAAGTGAATGAAGAATGTAATTTACACGCATTTCAAAATAACACTGGTTTTCTCAGCTCACTAGATGAAACTTGTGTTTTAACATTGTTTGTAAGTCAATACAAGAACATTGAAGGGAATGAGGCATGTAATTTAATTACTTTTGATACTAAAAAACATCGCTTCTCGGCCTTTTGGCTAAGATCAAGTGATACTAAAAAACATACTGTTAACAAAAAAAGGAAAGAAAAGAAAAAGCAAAAATATTTTTTTAAATTTTAAAAACAGTTTTCACAGCTCCCTCAGTGAACCTCTTATTTTAATATTGTTTGTATATCATTACAAGCACATAGGAGTAAATGAAGCATGTAATTTATATAGTTTCAAAACTAAACAACATATTGATTTCACACCTGACTAGGGAAAATTGTGTTTTATGTTTTAATATTGTCTGTAAGGCAATACAAGCATATAGAAGGGAATGAAGCATGTAATTTACTTAGTTTTTGAAACTAAACCACAGACTGTTTTTGCCTCTTACTAGGTGAAACCTGTGCTTTAACATTGTAAGTCAATACAAGCACATAGATATGAATGAAGCATGTATATTACTTAGTTTTCAAAACCAAACAACATACTGGTTTTGCAGCTCACTATGTAAAACTTGTGTTTTTACAATGTTTGTAAAGTACATAGTAGTGAATGAAGCATGTACTTCACTCATTTTGCAAATCTAAACAATATCCATTTTTGCATCTCAGTAGATGACAGTGGAGTTTTAACTTTTTGTGTAAGTAAAGATAAATTCAGAGTACTGAATGAAGCATGTTTTACTCAATTTTCAGTAGTAAGCAGCACTGTTATGCAACTAACTAGATGAAACTTGTGTTTTAACATAGTCTAAAAGTCAAGAGAATTACTTAGTAATGAATGGTGCATGTATAGCACTCAGTTTTCAAAACAAATCAATGTAACAGTTTCACAGCTCAGTAGATGAAACTTGTGTATTAACACTGTAAGTCAAGAGAAGTATATAGAAGAGAATAAAGCATGGTTTCACTCGGGTTCAGAAACTGAACAAGTTTCTTTAGATGAAACTTGTGTCTTAAGTCAAGAGAAGTACATAGAGGTGAATGAAGTATGTATTTTGCTCAGGTTGCAAAACTAAACCACATCACCAGATGAAGCTTTAACATTGTAAATGATGAGAAGTACATAAAACTGAATGAAACTATTTCATTCAGATTGCAAAACTAAACATACCAATTTTGCAGCTCACTAGACGACTTTGTTTTAACATTTTGTAAGTCAAAATAAGTACATAGAAGTAAATGAAGCATGTTTTTTTCACTCTATAAGAAACTAAGCATATATTCATGTAACTGCTCACTAGATGAAACTTGTGTTTTTATATTATTTGTAAGTCAAGAGAAGTACTAGAAGTGATTGAAGCATGTATTTCAGTTTATGAAAGGTAACATACCAGTTTTGAGCTCAATAGATGTAACCCCTGTTTTAATGCTTTTTAAGACAATTGAGGTACATAGAATTGAATGAAGAATGTATATTACTCAGTTTATTAAACAGAGCAAGATAACTGTTTTGCAGCTCACTAGATGAAACTTGTGTTTTTACAATGTTTATAAGCCAATAGAAGGATGCAGAAAGACATAAGCATTTTTTCATTCAGTTTGTGAAACAAAATAAGATACCAATTTCTCAGCTAACAAAATGAAACTTGTGTTTTAACAATATTTTTTACATCAAAATAATCACGTAGAAGTGAATGAAGCATGTATTTCACTGTGAAACTGAACAAAATATTGGATTCACAGCTCACTAGATGAAAGTTGTGTTTTAATATTGTCAGTCAAGAGAAGACCTTAAAAGTGAATGAAACATGTCATTTAGATTGCAAAAATAAACACCGCCGGTTTTGCAGCTCACTAGATGACTTGTTTTTTTAACATTTTGTAAGTCAAAATAAGTACATAGAAGTGAAACAAGCAAGTTTTACTCAGTTTTTGAAACCAAGTAAGATATCAATTTTGCAGCTCTTTATTTTTTTTTAATTTTTATTTTTTTACAGATACTTAGATTACATTAATGTTACATAAAAAAATAAGGGATTACCACATGCCCCACTCCCCACAACTCCCAAATTTTCCCACATTAACAACATCCCTAATTAGTGTGGTGCATTCATTGCAATTGATGAACACATTTTGGAGCATTGCCACTAAATATGGATTACAGTTTACATTGTAGTTTACACTCTCCTGCACAATTTTGTAAGTTATGACAAGAAATATAATGGCCTGTATCTGTCATTGCAATGTCATTCAGGACAATACTGAGTCCCGAAAATGGCCCCATGTTACACGTGTTTTTCCCTCTTGCTGCCCTCAGAACCTCCGGTGGCCATATTCTCCACATCAATGATACAGTTTTTTCCATTGCTAGAGTCACAGTGAATTTATAGTAGAATACCAGTGGGTCTACTTTAGCCCATAGTTCATTCCCCAAGCCTGAAGATTCTGGGATGCTGATGTCCACTTCACCTCTAATTGAGATAGGGCTTCGATCCCATAGAGTGGATGGATGGGACTCTTTTGCTTGCAGTTGTAGATTCTCTCGGGTTCTTGATATGGTGGTTGTCCATCATCACCTCCTTGCTAGTTGTCCTGGATGAAACCAATGAACTGGAGAGTAGGTGTTGCAATTCAGTTAAGGTTCAGGGCTGGCACATGGACAGCCCAAAGATTTAGGTCTCTTGCATATACACTGACCAACTCTAGTACTAATTATAAGCTTAAATACAAGGACAGAAGAGCCATGTGTAGGGAAACCACATCTGAGTCCAACTCTGTTACACTGGGGAGCATAATTTTCAAACCAGGGCCCACTGACAAGGCATCTAAATCCTGAGCTATTGGAGTTTCTGGATGTCTCCAGAGCCCTCAGGAGCCCAGCTATTTGGGGTAATTTGCAGCTCTCTAGTTGCAACTTGAGGTTTAGCATTCTTTGTAAGTCAAGGGTAGTATATATAAGGGAATGAAGCATGTATTTCCATAAGATTTCAAAACTAAACATGCTACTGCTTTTGCAAAACACTATATAAAACTTATGTTTAAATATCATAAAGAGAGGAGGAGGGCCAAGATGGCGTTAGTGTAGGAGGGCACACACTGCAACCTCCCAGAGCAAGGCAGATTGTGGACGGGGTCCTGCCCGGGGGTCTGTGCTGTGCACGCGTGGAGTGAGAAGCTTGGGACATCTATCTGCGCAGATCGGGGGCGAGGACCGAACGGTGGAGATTCGTGAGTTTTGAGGCTGCCGGTAGAGGTTGGCACAGGCGGCTGAGCCCCGCGGTTAGGGGAAAAAAAATTAAATTAAATAAAACGGCCATTTAGAGGCACGGGCGGGGCGAAAAAGTTTTATTTTCTGGGGATCTGGCTGCCTGGCACCCCTTGGACCTTGTGTGAACAGAACAAATGAGCTGATCAGCACCCGGTGAACCGGAGTGGGGATTTTGGTCGGGAAACACAGCTGATTTCCCTAGCCACCCACGAATAAGACCCGGGCCGCTGCAGAGCCAGGAAGAAGGGACACTTCCCAAAAAAGGGAGGGTTCTGTTGGAAGACAGGGAAGGATATTTTATATTTTTAGACATCGATCTGGCAGCCTGCACCGCCCCATAGCTTTGGGGAGCAGATAGGCCGACCTGAAGCAGCATTAGGCTGAGAGCAGATGCGAATCTGCACTCAAACTGATTTACTGAGCAGCCCAGTGACGCTAGAGCTCAGCGCCAGAAGGGGCGGAATCGGCCTTCTTTAGCACTCCTCACTGACTAACATCAGAGCTTCAGCTAACCTGGGGAGTCTGGAAAGTGGGACATGCTTGATTTATTTCCAAGGGCCCAGCTCTGGTCCCTTCCGTAAGGGGGTTGGTCTAGAGGAGGAATTATTTTGAGTCCTGCATTTGGCTAAAAAAAAATAAAAATTAAAAAAAAAAAAGTGAGCTCACCGCAACAAATGAAAAATAAATTCTTTTTAATTTAGTTTAATAGCTAAAAGCAGCTTCAGGACCTGCATATAGAACCCTGTGGGGAAATTCATTGATAAACACAAGTAGGCAGGAAGGATCCACATGGACCCTAGGGGAATCATTGACCCCCCCTTAGCTCTGTTTGACTGCTTGCCTGTGTGGATCTTTGGTTTCTCTCTGTTACTTTCTGGTCTATTGCTATTATTTCCTTTTTCCAACCCCCTTCCTTTTTCCTTCTATTTTTTTTTTTTTTAAATAGGTGACGCCAGCTTGTCACTTTTTGCTGGGCTTCTTATTCAGTAATTTCCCAATCGCTGTATCTATTGATTCTGTATTACAAACTATCGCTTATGCTTCCTGCATCTCTCCGCCTTCTGTTTTCTGTTGTGGCTCTTAGAGACAACATTTTTTCATAGGCCCACAACTTAAGGGTGTCAATTTCGTTCCCATCTATTTTGTTTTCTTCTTCTTCTTTTTATTTTTTTTTATTAGTATTAACTTTTTCCTTTCAGACCTTTCTTTACTATTTCTCTCCCTCCTCATAATTCTAGACTTCTAAATCACTATATATATATATTCCTCCATTTGTTTTCCCAGTCCATTGCAGGAACTCCATATTTTTTCCTAGTACTCTACACTGCCTACACAAGTTAAATATTCATCTCATTAAGTCTCATTTTACCTCTCTTCTAACTTTTATCAATATTTCTATTATCCTTCTGCCTTCCTTACATCTTTTGATTCCTCTGGCCCTAACCTTTTGCCTTCAAGGGAACATAGAAAGAAGCAAGGAAATAAAATAAGAAGAAAAACTGCCAAAGAGAAAACTTAACTCAGGCAGAGCCAACAGCTAAATAAAATTCTAGAGCATAGAGAAAAGCTAATCAACTGAAGAAACCCATCAAGATAATATGATGACCAGAGGGCAACAGAAAAACACAAATGACTCTGAGAAACTGGAAAACATGGAAAAGTCCAATGCACAAAATAAAAACCAGGAAGCAAGGCAGTATATCGAACAACTAATCAAAGCAATCCAAACAAATATCATGGACCAACTTAAAGAACTGAAGGAAGAGATTAAGGATATAAAGAAGACACTGGGAGAACATACTGAAGAAATAGCTAACACACCTAAAAAGGATATGATGGCGAACAAAGGCACAACTCAAGAAATGAAAAAGATGCTGGACTCACATGGCAGCAGATTTGAACAGGCAGAGGAAAGAATTAGTGATATGGAAGACAATACAGTTGAAATCAAAGAGATTGTAGAAAAGATAGACAAAAAGATAGAAAAAATCCAGTATGGTTTCAGGGAATTAACCAATAATGCAAGATGCACAAACATAGGCATTATGGGCATCCCAGAAGGAGAAGAGAAGGGAAAGGGAACAGAAGGAGTGTTGAAGGAAATAATGGCTAAAAACTTCCCAACTCTATTGAGAGAGATGGATGTGCAGATCCAGGAAGCACAACGCACCCCACATAGGATAAATCCCAACAGGCCAACTCCAAGACATATACTTCTCAAATTGTCCAATGCTCAAGACAAAGAGAAAATACTCAAGGCAGCAAGAGAAAAGAGAACTATCACATACAAGGGAAGAACAATAAGATTAAGTGCTGAATTCTCAGCTGAAACCATGGAGGCAAGAAGACAGTGGTATGACATAGTCAAAACACTAAAAGAAAAAAACTTCCAGCCACAAATTCTCTATCCAGCAAAACTGGCGTTCAAAAATGATGGAGAGTTCAAAATTTTCACAGATAAACAGAAATTAAGAGAGTATGCAAATAATAAACCTGCACTTCAAGAAATACTAAAGGAAGTTCTACAAGTTGAAAGGAAAAAACAAGGGAGAGAGAATTGGAGGAGAGTTGAAAAACAAATAAAAAGACAAAAAGAGAAACAAAACAACATATCACATGCATTAACCCAAAGAAAAAATGACTGAAGTAAGAAATTCATTAGGAGTAATAACACTGAATGTTAATGGATTAAATTCACCAATCAAAAGACACAGATTGGCAGAATGGATAAGAAAATATGATCCATCTATATGCTGTCTACAAGAAACCCACCTTCGACCCAGGGATTCAAGGAGGCTGAAAGTGAATGGCTGGAAAACCATCTTACAAGCTAGCAATAGCCAAAAAAGGGCAGGAGTAGCTATTCTAATATCAGACAAAATAGACTTTAAATGCAAAACTATTGTAAGAGACAAAGATGGACACTACATATTAGTAAAAGGAGTAATCTCTCAAGAAGAGAGAACAATCATCAACATCTACGCACCTAATTGACGTGCCTCAAAATACGTGTGGCAAGCTCTGGAAAAACTAAGAGGAGAAATAAATTCCTCTACATTTATAGCAGGGGACTTCAACACACCACTATCATCATTAGACAGAACATCTAGGCAGAGAATCAATAAAGAAACTAAGGCACTCAACAATACATTAGAAGACCTGGACTTAA
>JAKSZT010054094.1:1882574-1942173 GCA_026826555.1 Tolypeutes matacus | reverse complement strand
TATATATATATATATAAATAACATTTTTGTAAGCAAATACACATATATGCATATATATTTATATATCATTTTGCAAATGTTTGTATGTATTGTGAGAATTTTGATTTTTACCCACAATAAAAATAAATTTAGAAATAAATAAATAAATATCATAAAGAGAAGTACATAGATATTAATAGAGCATGTATTTCACAAAGTTTGCAGCTCACTAAATGAAACTTGTGTTTAACATTGTTTTAAGTCAAAATAAGTACATAGAAGGGAATAAAGCAGTATATACCTCAATTTTTATTTAAATAACACCTGTTTTGCAGCTCATTAGATGAAATTTGCATTGTTACAATGTTTGAAAATCAGGAGGAGTACATAAAGTGAATGAATCATGTATTTCACCTAGTTTCAGACTGTAAGCATGATGTCAGTGTCACAGATCATTAGGTCAAAACTATATTTCAAGAATGCTTGTAAGTCATGAAGAGTACCTAGAAAGTGAATGGAGCATGTATTTAGCTCATTTTCTGAATCTAAATTAGATAGGGGTTTCATGGAACTAGATGAAACTTGAGTTTTAACATTACAAGGCAAGAGAAGTATTTAGAAGTAAATGAAGCATGTATTTCACTCAGTTTTCAAAAAGAAGCAAGATAGTGTCACAGCTCACTAGATTAAACTTGTCTTTTAACACTCTTTGTAAGTCTAGATAAGTACATTGAAGTGAATGAAGCATGTATTTCACTCATTTGCTAAACTAACCAAGATATCAAGTTTGCAGCCCACTCCATGAAAATTCTGTTTTAAAAATGTTTGTAAGTCAAAGAAGTACATCAGTTTGCAAAACTAAACAACACAGCTGTTTTGCAACACCTCCCTAGAAAAAACTTTATTTTACGATTGTTTGTAAACTGAGAAGGACATAAAAGTGAATGAAGGAAGAAAGCATAAACATAAATAGAAAGATAACAGATATGATGGTGATCAATGGCACAATCCAAGAAATCAAAAAGATGCTGGATTCACATTAACAGCAGATTTGAACATGCAAAAGAAAGAATTAGTGATGTGGAAGACAATACATCTGAAATCAAACAGATCATAGAACAGATAGAAAAAAAGATAGAAAAAATCCAGCAGGGACTCAGGGATTTAACCAACGAAACAAAATGCACAAACATATGCATTATGAGCATCCCAGAAGGAGAAGAGAAGGGAAAGGGAACAGAAGGAGTGTTGAAGGAATAATGGCTGAATACTTCCCAACCCTATTGAGAGATAGATGTGCAGACCCAGGAAGCACAGTGCACCCCAAACAGTATAAATCCCAACAGGCCAATTCCAAGACACGTACTTGTCAAACTGCCTGTGATGGTTAGGCTAATGTGTCAACTTGGCCAAGTAGTTGTGTCCAGGTGTTTGTTCCAGCAAGCACTGGGCTAATTGTAATAAAAGAGCATTTATGGACTTCAATCACCAGTGAGTTTACTGCGTGGATGGCTGATTACATCTGCATCACTCAGGGAGATTACATTATCTATGGGTGGTGCTTTTATCCAATCAGTTGAATGACTTAAAAGTGGAAGTGATTTCAACATTCAGAGAGAATTTCCCAGCTCGTCGTTGGACAGGCAACTTCTCCCAGAAACTCATCAACGACCTTTCATCGGGCTTTCATCAGAGCCACTGGTTTGCAGCCTGCCTGCAGAACTTGGACTTGTGCATCCCCACGGTCGCGTGAGAGACTCTTTTAAAATTTCATATTATTGATAGATATCTCCTGCTGATTCTGTTTCCCGAGAGAACCCTGACTAATACACTGCCCAATGCTCAAGACAAAGAAAAAATACTCAAGGCAGCAAGAGAAAAAAGAACCATCACATACAAGGGAAGCACAATAAGATTAAGTGCTGATTTCTCATCTGAAAACATGGAGGCAAGAAGACAGTGATATGATATAGTCAAAGTACTAAAAGAAAAAACTTCCAGCCACGAATTCTCTATCCAGCAAAACTGGCATTCAAAAATGATGGAGAGTTCAAAATATTCACAGATATACAGAAATTAAGATAGTTTGCAAATAAGAAACCTGCACTTCAAGAAATACTAAAGGAAGTTCTACAAGTTGAAAGGAAAAAACATGGGAGAGAGAGTTGGAGGAGAGTTGAAAAACAACTAAAAAGACAAAAACAGAAACAAAACAACATAGGACATACAATAACCCGAAGAAAATATGGCTGAAGTAAGAAATTCATTGCGAGTAATAACACTGAATGTTAATGGATTAAATTCACCACTCAAAAGACACAGATTGGCAGAATGGATAAGGAAATATGATCCATCTATATGCTGTCTACATGAAACCCACCTTCAACCCAGGGATTCAAGGGGCTGAAAGTGAATGGCTGGAAAATAATTTTACAAGCTAACAATAGCCAAAAAAGGGCAGGAGTAGCTATTCTAATATCAGACAAAATAGACTGTAAATGCAAAACTATTGTAAGAGAGAAAGATGGACACTATATATTAGTAAAAGGGGTAATCTCTCAAGAAGAAAGAACAATCATAAACATTTATGCACCTAATCGGGGTGCCTCAAAATACATGAGGCAAACTCTGGAAAAACTAAGTGGAGAAATAAATGCCTCTACAATTATAGTGGGGGACTTTAATACACCATTATCATCATTAGACAGAGAATCAATAAAGAAACAAGGACTCTGAACAATACATTACAGAACCTGGACTTAATAGACATATACAGAACACTACATCCAAATACAGCAGGATTTACATTCTTCTCAAGTGCACATGGATCATACTCCAAGATAGACCACATGCTAGGCCACAGAACAACACTCAATGAATTCAGAAAGATTGAGATTATACAAAGTAATTTCTCTGATCACAATGGAATGAAATTGGAAATCACTAAGGGACAGAGAAACAGGTTAGGAACAAAGATATAGACATTAAATAACACACTTTTAGACAAAGAGTGGGTCAAGGAGGAAATCACAAAGAAATCAGTAACTACCTTGAAACTAATGAAAACAACAACAAAACATATCAAAACCTATGGGATGCAGCAAAAGCTGTCCAGAGAGGGAAGTTCATAGCCATAAATACATATATTAAAAAAGGAGAAAGAGCTAAAATTGAAGACCTAACCACACACTTGGAGGAACTGGAAGAACAACAACAAACTAAACCTAAAAGAAGTAGAAAGAAAGAAATAACAAAGATTAGAGCAGAACTAAATGAAATAGAGAATAAGAAAGCACTAGAAACAATAAACAAAACCAAAAGCTGGATCTTCAGGAAGATCAAAAAAATTGATTTTACCCATAATAAAAAAAAAAAAAAAAGGTAATCTAAGCACCTCTTAAAATATATGTATATATATATATAAAAAATAACATTTTTGTAAGCAAATACACATATATGCATATATATTTATATATCATTTTACAAATGTTTGTATGTATTGTGAGAATTTTGATTTTTACCCATAATAAAAAAAAAAAAAAAATTGACAAACCCTTAGCCAGACTAACAAAGAAAAAGACAGAACAGATGCAAATACACAAAATAAGAAATGAGCAAGGGGATATCACTACTGACCCAACAGAAATAAAGAGTACCATAAGAGGATACTTTGAAAAATTATATGACAACAAGAATGATAATTTAGAGGAAATGGACAAGTTTCTGGAAACTCACAAACAGCCTACAATGATGAAAGAAGAAATTGATGAACTCAACAGTCCAATTACAAGTAAAGAGATAGACTCAAAAACCTCCCAACTAAGAAGAGCCCAGAACCAGATGGCTTCACAGCTGAATTCTACCAAACATTCTGGAAAGAGCTAACACCAACTCTGCTTAAGCTCTTCCAAAAAACAGAAGTAGAAAGAATATTGCCTAACTCATTCTACGATGCCAATATTACCCTAATACCAAAACCAAACAAAGATACCATAAGAAAGGAAAATTACAGACCAATTTCTCTAATGAACCTAGATGCTGAAATCCTCAACAAAATACTTGCAAATCGCATTCAACAACATATCAAAAGGATTATACACCATGACCAAGTGGGTTTCATCCCAGGTATGCAAGGATGGTTCAATATAAGAAAATCAATCAATGTAATACACCACATAAACAAACTGAAAGAAAAAAATCACATGATCATCTCTATAGATACAGAATAAGCATTCAACAAAATACAGCACTCTTTCCTGATAAAAACACTGCAAAAGATAGGAATAGAAGGAAAGTTTCTGAATATGATAAAGTGTATATATGAAAAACCCAAAGCTAATGTCATCTTCAATGGTGAAATCCTAAAAGCCTTCCCTCTGAGATTGGGAACAAGACAAGGATGCCCACTATCACCACTCCTAGTTAACACGGTCTTAGAAGTACATGCTCGAGCACTGAGGCAAGAAAAATATATAAAAGGCATCCAGATTGGAAAAGAAGAAGTAAAAATTTCATTATTTGCATATGAAATGATCTTATACAGAGAAAGCCCTGAGAAATCTACAACAAAGCTTCTAGAACTTATAAAGGAGTTCAGTAATATTGCAGGCTATAAGATCAATGCTCAAAAATCAGGAGCACTTCTGTATACCAATAATGAGCAATCTGAGGAGGAAATCAAGAAAAAAAATACCATTTACAAAGGTAACTAAAAGAATCAAATACCTAGGAATAAATTTAACTAAATATGCAAAGGACTTATATACAGAAAACTACACAACACTGTTAAAGGAAATCAAAGAAGACTTAAAGAAATGGAAGAATATTCCCTGTTCTAGGATAGGAAGACTAAACATCATCAAGATGTCTATCCTACCCAAACTAATCTACAGATTTAATGCAATCCCAATAAAAATCAACACTGCATTTTTTAAAGAACTGGAAAAACTAACTACAAAATATATTTGGAAATGTAAGAGGCCCCGAATTGCCAAAGACATATTGAAAAAGAAAAATGAAGTTGGAGGTATCACATTACCTGACTTTAAAACATACTACAAAGCTACAGTGATCAAAACTGCGTGGTATTGGCACAAGGATAGACATACTGAACAATGGAACTGAATTGAGAGTTCTGATATAGATCCTCGCATATGCAGTCATCTGATATTCAACAAGTCCTCCAAGCCCACTCACTTGGAAGAGAATGCCCTCTTTAACAAGTGGTGCTTGGAGAACTGGATATTCATATCCAAAAGAATGAGAGAGGAATACCATCGCACACCTTTTACAAAAATCAACTCAAGATGGATCAAAGATCTAAATATAAGAGCCAAAACCATAAAGACCCTGGAAGATAATGTGGAGAAGCATCTACAGGACCTTGTAATAGGAAATTGTTTCATGAACTTCACACCCAAAGCACAAGCAGCAAGAGAAAAAATAGGTAAATGGGATCTCATCAAAATTAAAAACTTCTGCACCTCAAAGGATGTTATTAAGAAAATAAAAAGACAGCCTGCCCAATGGGAGAAAAATTTTGGCAACCATATATCTGATAGGAGCCTAATATCCTGAATATATAAGGAAATCCTACACCTCAAAAATAAAAAGACAAACAACCCATTTGAAAAATGGGCAAGTGACCTGAAAAGACAAATCTCCAAGGAAGAAATACAAATGGCTAAAAAGCAAATGAAAAAAATGCTTGATATCACTAGCTATTAGGGAAATGCAAATCAAAACTACAATGAGATACCATCTTACACCCATCAGAATAGTGGCTATTAAAAACACAGCAGATTATAAGTATTGGAGAGGATGTGGAGGAATAGGAACCCTCATCGGCTGCTGGTGGGATTGTGGAATGGTCCAGCCACTGTGGAGGACAGTTTTCCTCAGAAAACTAACAATAGATCTTCCATATGATCCAGCGATTCCACTGCAGGGTATATACCCAGAAGAGTTTAAAGCAAAGACACAAACAGATATATGCACACCAATGTTCATAGCAGCATTGTTCACCATTGCCAAAAGTTGGAATCAGCCCTGTTGCCCATCAACAGATGAATGGATAAGTAAAATGTAGTACATACATACAATGGAATATTACTCAGCTGTAAGAAGGAATAAAGTGCTAACACACAGAATAACATGGATGAATCTTGAAGACCTTATGTTGAGTGAAGCAAGCCAGGCATTGAAGGATGAATGGTATATGGCCTCATTGATTTGAATGGAGGAAAGTGAGCAGTCTCTGAGAACCATTGTCTAAAAGACAAGTTAGCAAGGGAGAGAAAGAGAAGAGAAGGTTGTGAGCCATCACCCATATGAACATAATCTATAGTAAAGTGATAGAGTATAGATGCATATTGAAGGATAGGACAGGTGGGTAGTGATATTACTGGGTTTGGTGGTGTAGGGTTGACAGGTTTGTAGATTAGGAGGGGTGGGTTAGAATACCCAGGATACTGGGGGGAGAGATGGGAGGGGGACTAGGTGAACATGAGATTTTTGGGTATGACGTTGAAAGTGCAGGAGTGGGAATGCTCTTATGGCAGTATGACAAGGTAGTGTAACTGGTTTAGGCTGTAGGTTGGGGGGCATTAATGATGGGGTGCATCTGGAATAAGCTTCTGGGGAGTGTGTGAGTGTTCATCCTGTCATAATGTGATGTGTCAGGGAGCGGAGACCCACAAGGTGAGTGGGGAGGAGATGGAACCCCATCTTTGGGAGGACCAATTCACCCAGAAACAGACAGGTGGTTGTCTCTTAGGAGCAAGGGTGGATCCTAATAGGGGAGGACAATCAGCATGTCAAGACCTCTTGTTGTATGTAACTATGAATCTTGTCATCCAATGAGTCAAGACAGGAGTGTCATGTGCCCCAGGGGGATGGGGAGGAAGGAACAGAAAAGGTCAAACAGGGGATATTTAGTGGTCATGGGAAACGTTTTTCATTACTTTACAGTAATGGACAGAGGACATGGTAAATATCAAAAATTATTAAACTGTGTGGTCTAAATTGTAAACTATACTGTAAATCATTGACAATGTTTAGTAGCTATGTTTCACTATCTGTATAACAGTTATAACAATGCAACCATCCACATAAAAAAGGTTTTAATATGGGGTATGGAAAGGGGAAGGAGGTTGGGTATATGAGAGCCTCTAGTATTCTGTGTGTGACTTTGCTGTAACCTAAAACTTTTTTGAAAATTAAATGAAAATTTGGGAGACACTGGGGAGTGAGAGGGGGCAGGTGCCACAGTACAGACTGGACACCCAATAATGCAGTGATAAAAGGAAAAATGTTTTTAATTTTTTTTTAATTTTTTGTTTTTTTCCCATTTTTTGAATATCCCAATTCTTTAATATTATTTTATTTCTAGTGTTTTTTTTAAGTTTCCATGTATTTTATCTCTTATATTTAAACTTATCTTTATTATTTCATTTTCCTATTAATTGTATGGGCTTCATCTTCAAGGAAGGTTTGGATCACAGAAGGATTACAACGGGGGCAGGAGAAGATCATTGGTGGGGGGTGTCTGGGTTGGGGGTTTCATGGGAGGAAGTTCACCTGAATATACATGAAAAATATATAAAATTGTTCAAATGATCAAGGAGTGGGGCATGGTCACAGTGGGTAGACAATCATTCAATAAATGAGGGAATACTGAATTCCCAGCCTGGAGAGCTCTGCCACATTATCCCAGAGAGCAGCAACAGTCCCCCAAGTGCAGGGGCAGTGTCTGGCAAAGGAGGATAGTCCACTGATGGGTTCTTGTTATTGATGATTAACCTTATGAGTCTTTGCTCTTGTAATTGAAACTTGGCTTACTGCTATGGGGTGCCTAAGGGTTGCCACCTGAGAGCCTCCTTGTTGCTCAAATATAGCCTCTCTCTAAGCCAAACTCAGCAGATGAACTCAGCATTACCTTGCCCCCAACGTGGGACATGACTCCCGGGGATGAGCCTCCCTGGCAATGAGGGATTAATACCAAGTGCCAACTGGCAATACAACTGGAAAAAGACCATGAATAAAAGGGGGAAAAAGTAAAGACAAATGAGTTCATGTGGTTAAGAGACTTCAAAGAGAGTAGGGAGGTCATCCCAGAGGTAATGCTTATACACACCTCAGTAGGATCTCATAGAACATCAAAGTAGCTATCACCATACACAGAGGGGCTCCTGAGAGCTCTGGAGACACCCAGGTCCTATATAAGGGGGGGATAGCTCCAGAGATTGATGCCTTATCAGTGGGCTATACTTTGGAATTGGTGCTCCTGAGAATGATTTTATGATTTCACTTAGTTTGAGATATTAACAACACACTGGTCTTGCACATCACTAAAGAAACTTTTGTTTCAACAATGTTTATTAATCAGGAGAAGTACATAGATGTGAAAGAAGCATATATTTCACTCAGTTTGCCAAATTAAATAACCTACTGATTTCATAGTTCACTAGATAAAACTTCTGCTTAAGATTCTTTGCATCTCAAGAGAAGTACATAGAAGGGAAAGAATCGTGTCTTTAGTTCAATTGGCAAAACTAAACATACCAGTTTCTCAGAACACTAGAAGAAATTTGGTGTTAACATTTTTTGTAATTCAAAAGAGGTACATAGAAGTGAATGAAGAATCATTTCACTCAGTTTGTGAAAATAAAAAATGCAGAATTCAAAACACACTTATAACATTGTTTATAAGTCAAGAGAAGTACATAGAGTGAATGAAGCATGTATTTCACTCAGTTTTCGATAGTAAGCAAGATTCCTGCTTTAGAGCTCATTAAATGAAACTTCTCTTTTAACATTTTTGGTGAGTCAAGTATGTAAGAGTGAATGAAGCATGTATTTGGCTCAGTTTGTGAAAATACATAACTGACTTTTCACAGCTCACTTGATGAAACTTGTGTTTTAACATTGTAAGTCAAGAGAAGTACATTGAAGTGAAAAAATCATGTATTTCACTCAGTTTTCAAAACTAAGCAATATACTGGTTTAACAGTTCACTAGATGAAACTTATGTTTTAACATTGTTCTTAAGTTGGCAGAAGTACATAGAAATGAATGAAGCATGTGTTTCACTAAGTTTTTGAAACTAAGCAAGATACCAGATTTGCAGCTCATGAGATGAAATTTATGTTTTAACATTTTTGCTTAAGTCAAGAGGTATATAGAATTGAATGAAGCATGTATTTCATTCAGTTTGTGAAAATAATCAATATGTCATTTTAGCAGCTCACTAGATGAAACTTCTAAGTTTGTTGTAAGTCAAAATTTTGTACATAGAAGTGAATGAAGGAGGTATTTTACTCAGATTATGAAATGAAACATTTTGATTTCATAGCTCTCTAGATGAAACTTGTGTTTTAACGATGTTTCTTAGTCAAGGGACATACATAGAAGTGCATGAATCATATATTACACTCAGTTTTCAAACTAAGCAAGACAATTGTGTAGCAGCTTTCTTGATGAAACTTGTGTTTTAATATTGTAAGTCAAGAGAAGTACATAGAAGAGAATGAAGCATGCATTAGACACTTTTTGTGAAACTAAATAACATACCTGATTTGCATCTTGCTAAATGAATCTTGTGTTTTAATACTGTTTTTAAGCTAAAATAAATACAGAGAAGTAAATGAATCATGTATTACAATCATGTTTCAGAACTAAATTACATACTGGTTTCACAGCTGACTAGATTAAACAGTGTTTTAACATTGTCTGTAAGTCAAGAGTATTACATAGATGGGAATGAAGCATGTGATTCACTCAGTTTTAGAAAGTAAGCAAGATACAAGTTTCTCAGCTCACAAGATTAACATTGTAAGACAAGTGAAAGACAGAAATGATTGAAGTGTGTATTTCACAAAGTTTGTGACACTAAACAGTGTACCAGATGTAACTTGTGTTTTGACATTGTTTTAAGGCAAGAGAAGTATGTGGAAGTGAATAAATCATGTATTTCACACATTTTGTGAAGCTAAACAACATACCTGTTTCACAGTCCATGAGATGAAACTTGTGTTTTAACATTATTTTTAAGTCAAGAAAAATACACAGAAGAGAATGAAGCATATATTTCACTCATCTTGCTAAACAACATACCAGTTTCACATCTCATTAAAAGAAAATGTATTTTAACATTGATTTTAAGGTAGGAGAAATACATAGTAGTGATTGAAGCATGAGTTTCACTCAGTATTTGAAACTACCAAATACTGAATAACTGCTCACAAGATGATACTTGTGTTTTAACATTGTTTTGTAAGTCAAGAGAAGTGCATAGAAGTGAACAAAGCATGTATTTCACTCATCTTTTGAAACTAAGCAAGATGCTGATCTCACCACTCCATGGTGAAATTTGTGTTTTAACATTATTTATAAGTGAAGAATTACATAGAAGGGAATGAAGTATGCATTCCACTCATTTTGTGAAACTAAAAAACACCCTGGTTAAGCAACTCACTAAATGAATCTTGTGTTTTAAAAAGATTTGTAGACCAATATAAGTATACAGAAGTGAATGAAGCATGTATTTCACTCAGCTTTTTAAACCAAAAAACATACTTCAGGGAAACGGATGGGGCTCAAGTGATTGGGACCCCATCTACCATATAGGAAGTCCAGGTTTCAATTCCTGGGGTCTCTTGGTAAAGGCAAGCTGGTCCACATGGAAAGCTGGCCTGAGCAGAGAGCTGGCCCATGCAGAGTGCTGGCCCAAACAGATTGCTGGCCCACACAGAGTACTGGCCCACACAGGAGTGCTGGCCTGTGCAGGAGAGCTGGTCCGTGCAGAAGAGCTGGCCCATGCAGGAGTGCTGGCCTGTGCAGAGAGCTGGCACAGCAAGATGATGCAAGGAAAAGAGACACAGAGGAGAGACAATAACAGATGCAGAAGACCAGGGAGCTGCAGTGGTGCAAGAGATTGAGCACCTCTCTCCCACTTTGTAAGGTCCCAGGATCAGTTCCCAGTGCTGCCTAAAGAGAAGACAAGCAGACACAGAAGAACACACAGAAAACAGACAGTGGTGCAAAACAAAGAGGAGGGGTGAGAAATAAATAAAATAAAATAAAATAAAATAAAATAAAATACTTCACAGCTCACTAGATTAAAGAGCATTTTAACATTGTAAGTCAACAGAAGTACATAGATGTGAAAGATGCACGTGATTCACTCAATTTTCAAAACTAAGGAAGATACAGGTTTCAAAGATCACAAGATTATATTTGTGTTTTAACATTGTATGCCAAGAGAGGAACATAGAAATGAATGAATATGCATTTCACACAGCTTGTGAAACTAACAACATAGTGGCTTCCCATCTCACAAAATGAAACTTGTGTTTTAACATTGTAAGGCAAGAGAAGTCCATAGAAGATAATGAAGTATGTATTTCAATAAGTCTTGGAAACTACGCAAACACCAGTTTCACAGCTCACTAGATAAAACTTCTGCTTTAACATAGTTTGTAGGGGAAGAGAAGTTACACCAGTGAATAAATAATCTATTTCCTTCAGTTTGCAAAAATAAAAAATTTATGTTTTGCAGCTAACTAGATGAACTTGTGTTTTAACATTGTTAGGCAGAAGTACTTAGAAGTGAATGAAGCATGTATTTCACTCACTTTTTGAAACTAAACAACGTACCAGAATCACAGCTCATGAGATGAAACTTGTCATTTAAAATTGTAAGTCAAGAGAATTACATAGAAATTAATAAATTGTGAATTTCACTCAGCTTGAGAAAATAAACAACATATCAGTTTCACATCTGCCTAATGAAACTTGTGTTTTTACATTGTTTGTGAGGAAGGAGAATTACATAGAAGTGAATGAAGCATGTCTGTTTCTCAGGTTTTGAATAAGGAAGCTACAGTCTTCACAGCTAAGTAGATGAAATTTGTGTTTTAACATTGTAAGGCAAGAGAAGTATATGGAAGGGAATGAAACATATATTTCACTAAGTCTTGGAAACTAAGCAAATACCAGTTTTTCAGCTCACTACATGAAACTTGCATTTTACCATTGTTTGTAAGGCAAGAGAAGAACATAGAAATGAATGAAACTTATTTCACTCAGTTTGCAAAACTGACAACTTATCCATTTCATAGCTCACTATATGTAACTTGTATTTTAACATAATTCGTAACACAGGAAAGTGAATGAAGCAGGTGTTTCACCCAGTTTTTGAAACTAAACAACAAACCAGAATCACAGCTCATGAGGGGAAACTTGTATTTTAACTTTGGAAGTCAAGAGAAGTACATAGAAGTAAATGAAGTATGTATTTCACTCTATCTTCTAAAATAAACCACATAACAGTCCTGCATCTCAGTAAATGAAGCATGTTTCAACACTTTTTGTAGGGCAGGAGAAGTATATAGAAGTGAATGAATCATGTCTTTCAAGCTTTGAAACTGAGCAAGATACCATTTTTATAGCTCAATAGATGAAACTTGTGCTTAAACATTATAAGTCAAGAGATGTACATAGGACCGAATCAAGAATGTGTTGCACTCCATTTCTAAAAACAAACCAAGATACTGGTTTCCCAGCTCACAAGATGAAATTTGTGTTTTAACTTTGTTTGTAGGTCAAGAAAAGTACATAGAAGTGAGAGAAGCATGCCTTTCACTCAGTGTTTGAAAGTAAACAACCTACCCATTTCGCAGTGCTCTAGAAAGAAACTTGTGTTTTAACATTGTTTCTAAGGTAGGAGAAGTACTTAGAAGTGAATTATGCGTGTATTTCACAGTTTCTAAAGTAAGCAAGATAACTCAAGTTTTTAAATTGTTTTTAAGTCAAAATAGGTACTTAGAAGTGAATGAATCATGTATTTCACTCAGTTTGTGAAATAAACAACATACTGGTTTTGTAGCTCACTAAATGGGCCTTTAGTGATACTAAACAACACAATAGATTCATGTCTGAGTAAATGAAATGTGTTTTAACATTGTTTGTAAGGTAAGAGTAATACATAGAAGTGAATGATGCCTGTACTTTTTTCAGGATTAGAAACTAAGCAAGATACCAATTTCATTGATCAATTGAACAAACTTGTTTTTTAACATTGTTTGTAAGTCAAGAGAAGTACATAGAAGTGAATGAAGTATGTATTTCATTCAGTTTGTGAAAGTAAACAACATAATGGTTTTGAAACAAACTAATGAAACTTGTGTAAGTCAAGAAAAGTACAGACAATGAATGAAGCATGTGTTTCACTCAGTTTTTGAAAATAAGTAAAATACAAGTTTTGCACTTAACTAGATGAAAAATGTGTTTTAACATATTTATAAGAATTAAGAGCCCATGCTCCGCCTTCCTTGCCTAGACTGAGTGGGCTTTTGCTCATTCTCAACAGGTGAAATAGTTTGATGATTTGGGAATGTCCCTCACCCAAAATCACCTGTAAACATAAGTACCTTAGAATGCTATTGCAGAGAACTTTAGATTTTGAAAGAAATTCAGGTGGATTGTCTAATTTAATGTGTTACTCTTTTAATACTATTTAAATTGACATCTCTGTTTTTTACAGATATAAACACATGTGGTTCTTTGTTAGGTCCAAAAGGGGTCACTGGCAATAAAGTCTTATCCCTTATGTGTGTAGATAATAAAACAAGATGGCTCTAGAGACTTCTTATTTAAATCTAAAACTCGAGAGTTCTGACTCATTTAAATGAATGATATTATGCTGCCACAGCTATTCAGGACATGTAAGTCAAGGGGCAGGAAAAGAGGAAGGTGGCAAGTTCTGAAGAGGAATGCAGACAGTTTATTTTATCTTTTTTTTTTTTTTTCTTAAGATTTTATTTATTTATTCATTCATCCCCCCCCCTGCTACCTGCGCTCGCTGGGTCAGCCAACCCCGCCGTGCGGGCGGGCCCGCCCTCACCAGGAGGCCCCCGGGAACCGAACCCGGGGCCTCCCACATGGTAAACGGGAGCCCTACTGATTGAGCCACAGCCGCTTCCCAACAGTTTATTTTAGTTTTCAGTTGACTGAGAAACTCTTCCTGCCAGGCCAGAGGACATGCTTGGCTTGTTTAAGGAAATCAAGGAGGCCACTGCAACAGGAGTGGGGGGGTAGGGAAGGAGGAGCAGGAGAGGGAGGGGTGATGGGAGAAGTAAGAGGGGAGGGAGGGCAGACTCTCCAGGGCCACTGCAAGGACTCGGGCTTTTACTTTGAGTAAAATGTGAAACCACTGGAGAAAATTGAGCAGAGAGAAAATAGGATTTTACTTGTGTTTTGACAGGATCACACCCTTCTGCTTGTAAGTTCAGCAGAGTCAGACTTTAAATAGAAAAGTTTACCTTTTTTCCCCACTGCATGCACAACTCTTATCTACCCCAGAATAATTCATTCCTTCATGTATATAATTTAACTATTTGGATGCTTACTGTATTAGTCAGCCAAAGGGGTGCTGATGCAAAATACCAGAAATCTGTTGGCTCTTATAAATGGTATTTATTTGGGGCAGAAGCTTACAGTTATCAGGCCATAAAGCATAAGTTATCTCCCTCACCAAAGTCTGTTGCCACGTGTTGGAGCAAGATGGCTGCCAACATCTGCAAGGGTCCCAACTTCCTCTTCTCTCCTCTAGGGCTCCATGGTCCCAGATTCTTCCAATATCAGCTGTAGGCTGGGATAAGTCTCATCCCTCTCCTGGGGCTTGTTTTTCCCTGGGCTCAACTGCTCTGCTCTCTCCACAAGGCCAGCTATAAACTATCAGGGGCCTCTTCCATGGGCCTCTGCCATGTCTATGGAGCTGTTTCTACTCTTCTTTGCTCCTCATTTGTGTGTTTACTTCCTGGGGCTCCAACATTAAAACCCCAACATAGAAACTCAAAAACTCCACTCTCTGCTCTGCCATGTGGTTTTCTCAGTGAGTCCCTGCCCACCAAGGGGGTGGGGACTCAGCATCCTACTGGCATGGCCCAATCAAAGCCCTAATCATAATCTAATCATGCCCACAGGTACTGGCCAGTTTACAAACATAATCAGTATTTCTTTTTAGAAGTCATCAGTAATATCAAATTGCCACACTTATTATGAGCAAGAACCCTGTATACCTTATCTTAGGTGATACTAACAGCAGATTGATTGTTACTCTTCAGATTCCATGGATAAAAAACTGAGGCTCAGAAAAATGAATTTTCCCAAAGTCACATAGAAATTACCTTAGCCTAAACAGCCTGAGACCACCAAGAACAAACCTGAAGTCTGACAAACTTTGTTTTATTGACTCATTGCTGTAAGATAGGCCACACATCAGAGGAACTGTGGGGTGTCTTAAAGGGAAAATATGAAATTATTATAAGATTCTGGAAAGGGGTGGACATTAGATAAGCTTTAAACGAAGCAGGGTTTTGATTATCCCAAAGCAAATCAGGGCTGCACAAATAGGTCGACATCAGGTCTAGACAGCAAAGTGGGTTGGTCCTCAGGGAATTGTTTCCTTGGTAACTAAAAAATTAAGGTAGATGTGGAGTGTTGTGCATGGAAACCCCTTACCTGAAGCTCTGCATGTGGGTTGGAAATCAAGGCAGCTTCACTGTGTCAGTATGACTCAGGTCCTCTAGGAAGTGTGGGAAGTTTCATTCTTGTGATGATTACTAGCTGTAAAATTTCTGATATCTTGTAATTTTAAAGAAAAAATCTTATATGAGGAATAAAGTATTACTCACTCCAAAGTATTGACACTTTGGAGCTGCAGTATGTCTGTGGGTTTTTAGCATAGATGAAGTTTTTAAAGTTAGGTGATGGCATCATCAATGATGGAGGCTTAAATACATACCTTGTCATGCACACAGCAGAGAAGAAATACATGGTGTGTCAGAACCATCATAAACATGTTCTTAAGGAGGGTGAGGTGGGCAGACTCTAATGTGAGCCCCTGGTCCCTGCCTCCTGGTGTTCACACCTCTGTGTGATCCTCTTCCCTTGAGTGTGGATGGGACCAATAAAACACAGCAGAGAAACTGGATTCACCTCTGTGACTCCATGTTGCCTGAGGTTTTTGTTTTTTTTTTTAACTTTATTTCTAAAGAAGTTTTAGATTACAGAAAAGTTACATCAAAAATATAGGGTAGGAAATTAAATATATATATATATATATATACAGTAGGGGAGCAGATGTAGCTCAGGTGGTTGAGTGCCTGCTTCCCATGTACAAGGTCCTGGGTTTAATCCCCAGCACACCCTAAAAAAAAAAAAAAAAATATATATATATATATATATATATGGCACATTTGTTACAATTGATGAGTAAATATTGAAGCATTGCTACTAACCATGATCTATAGTTTACATTCTGGTTTACACCACATAATTTTATACATCTTAACAAAAGGTATAATGGCCTGTGTCTGTCATTGCAATATCATGCAGAAAAATTCCTATGTCCCAAAAATGCCCCATGGTACACCAATTCTTCCCTCTCCCTCTCCTCAGAACCTCTGGAGACCACTATCTTTTTATTAATGTTACAAGTTCTTCCATTACTAGGATAATAAGTCTACTTTAGTCCACAGTTGCATTCCCCCCTTATGTTTGTTCATTCCTCAATCTTATGGATTTTGGGGATGGTGATGCCCACTATCCTTCTGATTGAGAGGGGACTTAGACCCCATGAGACAGATGGACGCAACTGTCTTCCTTGCAGTTGTAGATACTCTCTGTTTTTTGGCATGGACACTGTTCATTATCATGATTTTGTTAGTTGTCCTGGGTGAGTCCAATGAACTGGAGAGTAGGTGTTAAAACTCTGCTGAGATTCAGGACTCAACCAGCATGTGAACAGACAGAAGATTTAAGTCTCTAGTACATATATTTAACAATTATAGTGCTAATTATGGGTTCAAATAAAAGGGGAAGAAGAACCATTTGTAGGGAAATTATAAATGAGTCTAACTCTGTTATATTGGAGAGATAGGTTATCATATATTCCAAGGTAAGGCCCACCAACAGGGTGCTGTATTCCTAGGGTTGCCGCCCTACCTATACTGTCCAGATATCTCCAGAGCCCATGTTACATGAGATTTTAAAGTCCTACTTGCTGAGACTCTCGCTGGCTGACTTTAAAGAAGCAGCCACCATGTTGTGAACTGCCACTGGAGAGGACCACAAGGCAAGGAACTGAGAGGGACTCTCAACAAGAAACTGAGGCCCTCACTCCAGCAGCCTGCAAGAAATGAATGCTGGAACGACCATGTAAATTTAGAAGCACATCCTTCCTCAGTCCAGCCTCAGATGAGCTTGCAGTCCCTTTCACTGCAGTGCACTTTCACTGCACCTTTTGGGTCTCTGAAGCAAGGGACCTAGCTACTTGTCCAGACTCGACTTCTGACCCATAGAAATTGCAAGATAATAAGCACGTTTTGATTTAAGCCACTAATTTAGTGATACTATTGTTATGCAGCAATACATGAATACAGATACTGAATATCCATACAATCCTTATTTTAAAACTTCTTGAATTAAATATTAATTTAATTTTAAATCATTCCTGAAATGAGCTTCACTTTTTGTTCTACATTTTAAAATATTTTCAACTTTTGATGCATACTTAAGATTATATATATTTTTTAAATCAGCAATATTTTTAGAAAACCATTAGGAAAATAAAGATTTAATATTTGACCTTAAGTTTAGGTAAATTATCTAATATATGGAAAACACATTCCCTATTATCCTATTA
Source organism: Tolypeutes matacus (assembly GCA_026826555.1). Classification (NCBI taxonomy): domain Eukaryota; kingdom Metazoa; phylum Chordata; class Mammalia; order Cingulata; family Chlamyphoridae; genus Tolypeutes; species Tolypeutes matacus. The sequence goes on along the minus strand of JAKSZT010054094.1, from coordinate 1,924,487 downwards.
AATTAGTTAGCAACTGTGTATAAAGAAAATTTTTCACTTTACTTTTACTGCTGAGTGGAATGCTAAGATGATATGAACAAATACATTTTAAAGAAAAAATGCAATTCTTAAAAATTGCAGCTTGAGGATGTTTACTACTTAATATCACAGCATATAAACACTAGAATTAGGAAGCCATTAATGAAAAAAAAAAGTTTAGGAGCAGCTAACTAATAAAAATGTAAGGAAATAACTGAGCTCCTCCCTAGAACAGGATGAACTCAGGCTCTAGCGACAAAGGCATATTTTTTTAAAATATGTGAAATCATCTGAATAACATACGTGTACAGTTTGCAATGGATTGATAGCTAGGGAAAATATGTTGACATGGGGCTTTTTGTTTGTTTGTTTGTTTGGTTGGTTGGTTGGTTGGTTTTGTTTTGTTTGTTTTTAAGTATATCCAATATTTTTAAAATTCCACTGGCAAGGCTCCTGAGTTCGCCTCCCCTCCCTGGGCTGCCAGCAGGTCCAATTCCCTGACCCACCCAAGGTTAACCCTTGTGGAGTCCAGGGCTGCTCAAAAGGAGCCTATATTCCAGACATCTCTGCTCCAGTCAGAAATCACAGTCTGGGCTCCTCAAGCAAGTCAGATGTCAAGAGAGCAGAGCGGCGGTGCCCTGGTGTGTCCACACTGCTGAAGACAAAAGACCCCAGTACACTTTTCACCTGCTCTACCCTCCCAGAGTCTCCTTCTGCTTCCAGCAACTGGACAGAGCTCTGGACACAAGAGGGCATCCTGGTAACAGGTCAGGCTCAGAGCCCATTCAGCTTCCAAAATGCACATTGATATTGACGTTGCCTCCCACCATTGGGTGGCTGCAGATTCTGGTCCCAAGGCCAACTGAGGTATCCAGACCTTAACAACCTGGATTTAGGTCTGAGAATGACCTATCCGAAAACCCTTGGTACCCTAAGACCCAGACCCTCAGCCCCCTGGGATGGGACCTTGGACTCCTGGATTCCTTCCCTTGCTCCTGCTGCTGCTTGGGGGTGGTGGAGGGCCCTCATCCTAGGAACCAGCCCTGTGAGTGTTTAAAGCTGGGATGTAGGGGGAGGATCCTTGGGTCATAAAGACCAGGAAGGAAAGATTCTCCTGGGAAGGGAAGGGAGAAGAAAAAGGACATAATGGGGCAGGGGGTGGAGAGATGGGGAACCAGGAAGAAAGAAAAAATGGAAAGATTGGGTCAGAAGGTATGGGGTGTGTGTGTGCGCATGCGCATGTGTGTGTAGGTAGGTAGGTAGAACACATAGAGACAGACAAGGTTGGTTTTCTAGGAGGTGCTGGATGGGAGAGCTGGAGCAGGGGGCTAAGGGGCCAAGCCCAGGGTGTTCCAGGGTCCCCACTCTCTGTGCTATGACCTCACAACAGTGTGTGAGTCCACCCCTGGGAAGCTGAAGTCACAGCCCTTGGCTATCTGGACAGCTGCCTCTTCAAAGTCTATGACAGCGGGAGCCACAGCGCCAGGCTCAGGGAGTCCAGGGCCACAGACGGGAAAGCTGACATCACTGTTGGTGGCCATAGAGACCATGCTCCTTGAGGGTCACATGCAGGATGTGGCTTGGAGTCTGAAGACCATCATGGGCTACAACAAGCTTCATGGTGACCCTGGTGAATGTACTTGATCCCCATTCCCCTGTATCCCAAGGGTGGACCCTAGCCCCCTCCCCAGGATCAGAGGTTCTTGCATTCAACCTCCTGGACCTGAGGGCAGACTGGTGTTCTGGGGATGGTTGCCAGCAATCCTTGGTCCTTAGATTGTCCCATGGCAAGGCACATGTCTGCATCTCCTGGTCTCTCCCTTCTCTTCTGGGTTCCCTTGATGTTCAGCTTCTGGTTGCTCCCTCTGGGACTTTCTTTTCTTATGTCTGAATTTCTTTCCACTTGTAAAGGACTCCAGCAATAAGATTAGGACCAATCTTGACTGAGCTAGGCCACACCTTAACTGCAGTAACCACATCAAAAGGCCCTACTAACAATGGGTTCACATCAATAAGAATAGGTTAAGTTTAAGAACATGTTTTGTGCATAAAATTTGAAACTATCACATAATGGCAATCCCACTTCTAGGTATATATCCAAAAGAATTGAAAGCAGGCACTCAAGCAGTTATTTGCACACCAACGTCTATAGGAACGTTATTCACAATTGACAAAAGATGGAAGCAACCCAAGAGTCCACCAACAGATTAGTGGATAAACAAATTGTATATACATGCAATGGAATATTATTCAGCTGTTAAAAAAAAGAATGAAATTCTGATACATGGGACCACATGGATGAACCTTGAAGGTATCATGTTGAGTGAAATAAGCCAGACAAAAAAGGACAAATATTGCATGCTTTCGCTGATATGAAATAAGTATGATAAGTAAATTCAAAGAGTCAGGAACTAGAATATAGGTTACCAGGAGTCAGGTTGGGTAGAAAAAGGGGAGAGTTAATGCTTAATTGGTAAAGAGTTTCTGTTTATGGTGTTGGAAAAGTTTTGGTATGGAACGGTGGTGATTACACTGTAAATGTAATTGACACCACTGAATTATATATTTGAATGAGGATTCAGGAGAAATTTTAGGTTGTATACACATTACTAAAATAATTTTTTTTTAAAATCCATACAACTGCACAACAAACAATGAATCCTAATGTAAACTATGGTTATAATTGTATAATTGTAATAATGCTATTTCCTCAACTGTAACAAAGTTACTACACTAATTCAAAGTGTTAATACTAGGGGTGGGTATATGCAAACTCTGTACTTTTGCATGATTTCTCTGCAAACCAATAATTTCTCTTTTTTTTTTTTTTAAGGACTTTTTATTTATTTACTTTTATCCATTTTTACACACACCTCCCATTTTTGCTTTTTTTGTGTCCATTTCCTACCCTCTCTTCTCATCCTTCTCCTCCTGTCTTGACCGGGATTTGACCCTCAGAACCTCCGATGTGGGAGAGAGGCATCCTACCGTCTGCGCCACCTTTGTTCCTGGTTTTTTGGTGCATCTCATCTTGGCTCTCCCTTGTGTCACTCTCTTGTTATGTCATCATCTTGCTGCACGGCTCATGGGGCCTGGCAGCACACACACAGGGCCTGGCAGCCAGCACGCCTTCTATATATATCTATATATCTATATCTATCTATCTATCTATATATATATATATATATATATACATATATATATATATATTTTTTTTTTTTTTCACCAGGAGGTCTCAGGAATCTAATCCAGGTCCCTCCATATGGGAGAAGGATGCCCAACCATTTGAGCCACATCCATTCCCCTGCTATATCTCTTAAGGTTGACCAAACATACCCAGAGTTACAGTCATTTCCCATACAGGATGGTCATATAATAAATCAGGCTTAGTTTATCACCAGCATTCTAAAAACCAGACCTAGGGAGAAAAACTAGGTCTGGGGACAGATGTATGGTTTCTAATATAGCAAATGTTTAGCCTACCCTGATTATCACAAAATCAGGACAGCAAGATATTCACATTATAATTTCTCTTAAACATTATTTTAAAACTAAGCAAGCAAACAAAATTACCAGATGCAAAGTATATCTTTCCCAGTCTTTGCAGATAGGCTCTGTGTTGGCTGGTGCTTTCCTACAGAACCCTCCTACCAATGGACATGAAGAACAGCCCCATGCACAAGCAGAGATTCTCTCCAGTCTTTTCTGGCATATGTCATATGTCTTGTCCTGGGCATGTGCTCATGGCCTAGAAATTCCCTCACTTACAAGGATCCAAATGCTCCTCTCCCAATGAAATAATCTTTCCAGTCAGGTAGCTCTATTGTATGTCTTAAAGCCAGTAATCCTTTGCCCTAGTCTACCTTGATTCATTGTTTCTCACCCTGAGTTAGCTAGCTGACTTTCCTGAGCAGGATCTCCACCACTGTGGGGAGAATAGTTTGTGGGTGGCAGGGACAGGTGGTGCTTATTGCCACACTTGAGGAGTGAGAGTGGTGGAGACTAAGGGGAGAAGAGGGCCTGAGGGATGAGAGACAGAGAGAAGGGCTGTAGAAGCAGGAATAGAGGAAGGAAGCAGAGGTAAGAAATTCTAAAGCAGTGGAATTCTCAGATTTAAATATGTTGTTTTATAGATTTTTTTTAAAGATTTATTTATTTTTCCCCACCCCCTCGTTGTTTGCACTTGCTGTGTCTGTTCATTTTGTGCTCATGTTCTTCTAGGAGGCACCGGGATGAACCCAGGACCTCCCATGTGGGAGGGAGGCACACAATCGATTGAGCCACCTCCTCTCCCGGCTTTGCCGTGTCTCTCATTATATTTTTCCTTCTCCTGTCTCTTATTGCCTCAGCTGCAGAGCCTGTCCACTGTCTTGCTCTCTTCTTTGCAGGCACTGGGAAAGGAACTGGGACCTCCCATGTGCTTGGCGGGAGCTCAATCGCTTGAGCCACATCCCCTTCCCAGTTTTATAGATTTTTTTTTTTTTTTTTTTTTTTTTACAACACAAGAGAGTCTTTATTCAACAGCAGCTTTAAAAACAGTGCCTCAGTACTGAGGGGATATATTTCCCCCTGTTCTATTTCACTCCTTACCCACACATTTCTGTCCTTTGCAGGCTAGAGTTTGATGCCAAAAGGGCAGGGGGAGGGGTTGTCCTATAGGTACTTATACACAACCTTTGAGGGTACAGTTTGGAGGTGCAATCGCACAGGACACTTGTAGAAGTGGGACAATAATGTTTCACTGTAGCCCACAAGGTATAGATTTTTAATAAGTATTTATCTACAAGCCCTAGGAGGGCATTTTTTGCAATTGGCATTTTATACATTCCATGAGGCTGCCTAAAAACCAATTGCTTTCTTATATTAGTCAGTTGATAAAAATTATACGGTGTCCCAATACAATATGTGCAACCTTTAGATGTTAGTAATTTATAAGCATAGGCCGTCTGTGAGCCCTGGGACAAGCATTTTGACTGCATCTAACACTATAACTTTGAGGTGATTGGAGTTTGTCTCCTCTTCCTGGTTGAAATCTACAATAACCAATTGCTCCCTCCCATTGCGGGGTACCGGTTCCCGGTTTAAAAGTCTGCTCGGACTTGCCAGGACTCAGTTTCTCCCCAGACCCGGGGAATCCCGGCCATGGGGCCGCGAACACTCCTAGTGCTCTTGGGGATCCTGGCCCTGACCCAGACCCGGGCGGGTGAGTGCGGGGTCGGGGAACCGGGACTGCCCCGCGGAGAGGAACTAGGGGACCGCCTAGCCGGAAGCCGCGTCCCCCACCTCCACCCGGATTCCCAGCCCCTTTCCCCACCCCCTTTCCGTCTCTGGAGCCCCTAGTCCCCCAACCCCGCCTCCTCCAGGCACCCACTCCCTGAGATATTTCAGCACCGACGCGTCCGGGCCGGACCGCGGGGATCCCCGCTACATTAAGGTAGAGGCTAAGTGGACCACACGGAGTCCGTGCGGTTGGACACAAAAGCCGCGAGTCCGAGGATGGAGCCGTGGGCGGAAGCAGGAGGGCCTGGAGTATTGGGACGAGGAAACAGACCTCAAAGCAGAACGCACAGAGTTTCAGAGTGAACCTGAGAACCCTGCGCTGCTACTACGCGGCGCGTGAGCTACGACCCGCAGGGGCGGAGGTCACGACCCCCGAACACCCCAAGGACAGGTCTGCCGGCCGCGGGACCCGCCGAACCCCCCCCACACACACACACACATACCCACTCGTACACACACACCTGAGCAGAGCCAGAGGGACTTCTACTTGGTTTCGCCCTGAACCAGGACCTGCGCTCCAGGACGGCGGCGGGCAAGGCGGCTCAGATCACCCGGCGCAAGTGGGAGGAAGCCGGGAGTGCGGAGCACCACAGGGCCTACCTGGGGAGCAGGTGCGTGGAGGAGTTCCAAGGACATCTGGAGAGCGGGAAGGAGACGCTGCAGCGCACAGGTACCAGGGGCTGTGGGGCGCCTCCGCTATCTCCCTCGTGCTGGGCCTGAGCCCACACCTGGCGTCCCACAGGGAGGAGGAAATAGGAATGAAGCAAGAACACTCTCCTGCCTTCGGTCCAGAGGAGGAGGAGTCGACCTTGGGTTTCCAAACCCAGAACCGTAGAGTGATTCGCCCAAGAGCCCGATCTCTGTCAGGGACAACTAAGGGATCCAGCCTCTCCAGGGATGGAGGGAGATGATCCCTGAAGTAACTGATCAGTAGGTTCCTTTGACCCTGGCAGCCTTGGGAACCACCTGGGACATTCTCAGGCCCTGTTCCTTGCTCTACACCCATTGTCTTTGAAGGTCTGACTCCAGCTCTTCTGAGTCACTCGGCCTCCACTTGAATCAGATCTAGAAGTCCCTGTCCTATCCCTCAGACACCTGGAGCCTCCTACTCTGGGCTTTCTCACCCTCATCCTAGATTTTTTTTTTTTTAAGATATTTAGATTATATAAATGTTACATAAAAAACATAGGGGATTCCCATAAGCCCCACTCCCTCCCCCTTCCCACACTTTCCTACTTTAACAACATCCTTCATTAGTGTGGTACATTCATGACAATTGTTGAACACATATTGAAGCATTACTACTAAGCATGGGTTATAGTTTACATTGTAGTTTACACTCTATCTCACACAATTCTGTAGGTTACAGCAAGATATATAATGGCCTGTATCTGTCATTGCAATGTCTTTCAGGACAATTCCCAAGTCCTGAAAATGTCCCCATGTTACACCTGTTTTTCCCTCTCCCTGACCTCAGAACCTCCAGTGGCCACTGCCTCTGCATCAATGATATAATTTCTTCTATTGCTAGAATCACAATAAGTCTATTGTAGAATATCAGTAAGTCTACTTTAGTCCATAGTTCATTCCCCAATCCTGAGGATTCTGGGATGGTGTTGCCCACTCCACCTCTAATTGAGAGAGGCTTCAATCCCATACGGCTGATGGATGGAACTTTCTTGCTTGCAGTTGTAGACTTTCTCAGTTCCTTGGTATTGTGGTTGTCCATCATCTCCTCTTTGTTAGTTGTCCTAAGTGAGTCCAGTGAACTGGAGAGTAGATGCTGCAACTCCGTTGAGATTCAGGGCCCAACTGGCACATGGATAGTCCAAAAATTTAAGTCTCTTGGATATACATTTACCAACTCTAGTACTAATTGTAGGTACAAATAGAGGGGACAGTAGAGCCATGTGTAGGGAAACCACAACTGAGTCCTACTCTGTCACACTGGGGAGCATAAATTCCAAAGTAGGGCCCACTGATAGGGTACCAAATTCCTGAGTGGTCTGCCCTGATTATAGTGTCTGAATGTCTCCAGAGCCCTCAGGAGCCCTGCTATTTGGAGTAGTATCTACTTTGGCTGTCAGTGAGATCCTACTAAGACGTGCATAAGTGTAAAGACCTCCTGGAAAGATCTCCCACTCATCTTAGAATTTTTAAGGAGTAGATTTATCCCAGATCCCCATGACCAGGTTTGGTGTGGGTTTTGCACTGCCTCCCCCACCAAAACTGTCCTATTCTCTGGATGGTCAGAGAAGCACTGCTCAAATAGCCCATGAGAGGTAATGGAAAGCTCTTGAAGTTTCTGACCTTCCTGCAGAACCCTCAAATACACATGTGACCCACCACCCCATCTCTGACCATGAGGCCATGCTGAGGTGCTAGGCCCTGGGCTTCTGCCTGGCAGAGATCATGCTGACCTGGCAGTGGGATGGGGAGGACCAGACCCAAGGCACAGAGTTTGTGGAGACCAGGCCAGTGGGTGATAGAACCTTCCAGAAGTGGGTGACTGTGGTAGAACCCTCTGGAAAGGGGGAGAGATACATGTGCCATGTGCAGCACGAGGGCCTTCCCAAGCCCCTCATCCAAAGATGGGGTAAGGATGGGGTCAAGGACGGGACCTCTTCTCAGGAGGTCTTCTGAGCTCCTCCAACAGGGTTAGGGCTAAGACGTGGGGGTCAGGGCCCCTGACTTTTCCCTCCCTTCTCAGAGCCGCCTTCCCAGCCCTCCATCCCCATCTTGTGAATCATGACTGGCCTGGTTCTCCTTGGAGCCGAAGTCCCTGTGGTAGCTGCAGTTCTGATCTGGAGGAAGAGCTCAGATAGGGAACGAGCAGGGGTCTGAGGTTTCTTGTCCTACTAGGGGGTTTCCAAACCCATAGTAGCAGTTTGCCCTGTCTCCTGCTGTGGTACCATGAAACCCCTCCTCAAACGTGTGCTGATCCAGTCTGTTAGCTATATTTGATTTTATAAAACCTCTGAGAGAATGAAGGGTAATATTCCCAGAGTAACAATTTTGAGGCACCTGTTCCCAGCAGTCAGAGGGGAAGGTCCCTACTGAGGACAGACCTCCAGGAGGACAGATAGCCCAGCCCCACATGTCTTTCCTCACGTGTCCTGATCCTGCCCTGGGTCTGCAGTCACACTTCTGGAAACCTCCCTGAGATCCAGAACTAGTTCTTTAGGACCTCATGTCCTGCCTCTCACTAGTTTTTTCCCACAGGTGGAAAAGGAGAGAGCTATGCTCAGGCTGCTTGTCAGTGGTGGTACAGTGGATGGGGGAGGCATGGATGAAAGCAAAAGTCTGATCCCTGAGACTTTGGGAGAGTGTAGACAAGAGCCCATGGGACAGCTCACACAACCCATAATTCCTCCTTTAGTCACATCTCCCCTGTGGGCTCTGACCAGATCCTGTTTTGTTCCTCCCCAGGCAACAACAGTACCCAGGGCTCTGATGAGTCTCTCTCAGCTTCTAAAGGTGAGACTCTGGAGGGCCTGGAATGGGAGAGGGGTTGGGACAGAGAGGATGTGCCTGGGTTTTTGAGTGTGTGGTGGGCTGTTTATAATGTCAACATTTACAGAGACGGACCTGAATTCGTTCTTGATTATTTACTTTTGTAGCATGAGAAAGCTGCCTTGTGTGGGGCTGAGTGATACAAGATTTGTTCACTCTCCCACTTGTGACGTCAAGCACTCCTGACTTCTCTTTCTGCATCTGGCGTCTGAATGTATCTGCATTCCTACTAGTTTAATGTGAAGATGTACAGAGACCAGACCAGCCCTCCCCTCCAAGAGTCCCTCTCCACATGGACCTGTGTTCACTTCCCCAGAAAAACCTTCCTGATCCAGCAGAGGTGGGGCTGGGACATCTCCATATATGTCTTAACTTCTTGTTGCACCGAACTGCACCTCCTTACTACCCTGCAAAAATAAGAATCTAGATATGAATTCATTTTTTCAAATTCTTGCCATGAGATGGAGCTGATGCATTAATTAAAGATGAAGATTCTTAAGATGTGAGAGGGGAAATAAATGGAAGACCTGAGAATCTTCCAGAACCTCTGTAGTGTTGAGTGTTACAGGTGGGGACAGGAGGTGGCTGTGGGGAGCTGAGGGCAGATGGGGCCTGTGCCCAGTTGGTGCTCAGTACATCGAGGGTTTTGACTTGGTCTCTCCTCAGCTGGGCCATCTTCACTGCTCCATTGTCCTTGTCCCTTCAGTAGGATTTCGTCCCAACAGGACCTGTGGTCACAGGATCTCAGCCATCACCCAGGCCTTGTCCTGTCTCATGGGCAAAAGGGCTTTGTGCAGCCGGGTCAGCCTGGGTTCAGGCTTGGGTCTCAGTCCAAATCATTTGGGTGTTTATTTCTTGATTGTTTGTTTTATACAGGTCATCCTTGTTCTTGTATATGGGTTCTTGTCTCCTCCTCTGGGTGTACCCATCTCTGACAGCAGCAGAAGACGTGTTCCCTATCATTGTTCCCACACAGAACAGGGCAGACTGGGGGACGGATGTGGCTCAAATGGTTGGGTGTCCGTCTCCCATATGGAGGGACCTGGGTTTGATCCCTGGGACCTCCCGGTAAAAAAAAAAAAGAACAGGGCAGACTCTAATCACAGGACCCTCTGTGGCATCGAGAAGCTAATTTTCAGACTAGTCCAGCTCCTGCCCTCCTTCTAGGGCTGTTCCCTGGATTGTTCTTTTCCCCAATTTTTTTTTTTTTTTTAAATACTCAAAATTTTCATTGCCATAAGTAGGGTCTTTATTTCCATTTTATTTTCTAACAGTGTGCTACTGGTATACAACAATACAATTGATTTTTTTATTTTATTGAAGTATATCATTCATACATAAACAAGTGTATAGTAAAAGTTGTGAACTTACAAAACAACATGTATAACCTCATACTGTGGTCCCATACATCAACCCACCACCAACACCTTGCACTGTTGTGAGACATTTGTTACAAATTATTAAAGAATATCATCAAAATATAACTACTAACTAGTCCATATCTAACATTTGGGGTATTTTCCCCCAACCCACCCTATTATTATTTTTTAAAATATATTTTTATTACAGAAGTTGTGAGCTTACAAAACAATCATGCACATGTGTAGAATATCAGCCAATAAATTTTAAAGAAAAACTGAATGCACTTCTGCAAAACTAAATCTCCGAGGATTTTTACCTCTTATTAAAATGAAGACATTTAAACACTAGACTTAGGAAGACATTAATGAAAAAATGAAGTTTAAGAGGGGCCAACTGATGAAAGTGTAAGAAAACACTCAGAACAGAAAGATGAACTCAGGCTCTAGTGACAAAGGCACATTTATACAAATATATTAAATCATATGAATAATATATATGTACGGTTAGCAATGAATTGTTAGTTTGGGAAAACTTCGTTGAAAGCTCTTTTTTGTTTGTTTTGTTTGTTTTAAAGTATACCCAATTATTTTTTACATTCCATGGGCATTTTTCACATTCCTGAGTTCTCACCCTCCTGGGCTGCCAGCAGGTCCAATTCCCTAACCCACCCCAAGCCTAACCCTTGTGGAGTCCAGGGCTGCTCAGAAGGAACCTATATTCCAGACATCTCTGAGGCACTCACTGCAGTCCGGATCCCTCAAGAAAGTCAGAATCCAAAAGAGCAGAGCTGTGGCGCCCCCGTGTGGCCACAGCGCTGAAGACAGAAGACCCAAGCTAGCCTTTCACCTGCTTCCCTTTCACCTGCTTCCCTTTCACCTGCTTTGCCCATGGTTTCTCGCTGCTTCCAGCAACTGGACAGGATTCTGTACACAAGGGGGCCACCAGGTCAAGGGTCAGGCTCAGAGCCCGTTCACCTTCCAAAATCCACACAGATACTGACGTTTCCACTCTTCGCTGAGTGACTGTGGAGTCTGGCCCCAAGGCCTCATGAGGTATCCAGAACTCAACAGCCTGGATTGAGATCAGGATTGAAAACCCTTGGTACCCTAAGACCCCGACCCTCAGCCTCCAGGGATGGGACCTTGGACCCCTGGATTCCTTCCCTTGATCCTGCTGCTGCTTGGGGGTGTGGAGGCCCCTCATCCTAGGAACCAGCCTTGTGAGTGCCCAAGCCTGGAATCTGGCAGGGAGGAGCCCTGGGCCATTAAGTCCAGGAAGGAAGGAGGCTCCAGGGAGGTGAAGGGACATAAGACGAGGGAAGGGAAGGGGGAGGGGGGCGGGGAGGCAAGAGGAGGAGCCAGGAAGGAGAGAGAAAATGGAAGGGTCAGGTTGGAAGGTGTGTGTGTGTGTGTGTGTGTGTGCGCGCGTGTGTGTAAGCAGGAACATATAGGGACAGACAGATTTCTAAGGGGTGCTGGGATGGGAGAGCTTGGGCTAAGCAGGTGCTAAGGATCCCAGTCCTGGGTGTTCCAGGGTCCTGCTCTCTGCGCTATGACCTCACGGCAGTGTCCGAGTCCAGTCCTGGGAAGTCGGAGGTCACAGCCCTCGGCTACCTGGACGGCCACCCCTTCGTCGTCTATGACAGCAGGAGCCACCATGCCAGGCTCAGGGACCCCGAAGCCGCGGGCGGGCAGCTGGCCTCGCTGTTGGCAGCCAAGGAGACGGCGTTCCTCCAGCGTCGCGCACAGGACTTGGCTTGGGGTCTGAAGACCATCATGGGCTACAACGAGCTCCGCGGTGAGCCTGACGCAGGCACCTAATCCCCATTCCCCTGGATCCCAAGGGCAACCCTAAGCCCCCTCCCCACATCCCAGGAGTTCTTGCATTCAACCTCCTGGACCCCGAGGACAACCTGTTCTGGAACCACCTATATCCCGCCCTTGAAACTCGTTTTGAACTCCAGCCCTGCGCCAAATGTCATTTCTATCTTGATTATTAACCCAGGGTTTGGGGGTCGCGGGCCAGGGGAGGGTTCCGCAGGGCCCCATACACTACAGCTGAGCCACGGCTGCGAACTGGGCAGCAGCGGGAGATTCTGGCGCTACGGCTACAACGGGGAGGACTTCACCGCCTACGACCCGGTGACCTGGGCCTGGAGCGGGAGCCCGAGAGGCGGCGGCGGCAGCTGGTGGTCGGGCACCGCCTCTCTGCTGTGCGCACGTGGTTGGACCTCCAGTGCTGGGCGGCGCTGCGGGGATGGCTGGCTGCAGGGCTCGGGGGCCCGGGACCGGTAGGTAAGGAAGCCCCAGCACATGCAGTAACAGGATACCCAAACCACCCAGGGGGAAATTCCCTCTCCGCCTGCCCGCCCTTCCAACCCCAGATGCTGATCTGAAAGAGATCAAGTCTCAGCTTTCAGGCGGTAATAGTGTAGATTAGAGAGCGACCAGGACCTAGACAGGAAGAAATAGAAAGAGGGAGGGAGGCTTAGGGGGAAAAGTAGGAATTTGAAACAAGATAGCCATACGGGTGACATTTCAGCAACGTCTTGAAGGAGGTGCGGGGCCGAGCCATGGGTAAATGAGGGGAGGGCTTCCAGGATCTCCCTCTGCACACTCCCGGGGCTCGGCCCCTGAGCAAACATTAAAGTTGCCGCTAGTAAGGAGGTGGACCGGAGCAACGAGTTCTTGTGAGGGAGCTGTGGGGCTCTAGGTTTCCTATACCGTGACCTCATTCCTGCCTCGAGTTTCTAGGACCCTGGAGGATTGGAGGAGGGGGAGGCGCAGAGGTGTGGAGGAAGCTGGGAAAGAAGAGAAGAAGCTGAGGGCAGGTCTGCCCCTGCCTCGCCTCTCTGCTCTTTCTTTCCGGAATCCAGTTCCGCCCCAGGTTGTTGTCACCCAACGGGAGGACCCTGAAGGACATCACACCCTGAGATGCGGGAGCATTTGACTTCTCACCTGCCAACATCACTCTGACATGGCTGCGAGAAAGCCAGAGGCTGACTAAAGACTCAGGACTCGGGGAGACCCGCCCTGCTGGGCAGTTGTGGCCGTCCTACCCAGAGAGGCGATGAGATACACCTGCCTGGTGGAGCACCAGGGCCTGAATGGGCCCCTCAGTGTCACCTGGGGTCAGGTGTTTTCCTGGGACCAGGGATTGGGGTGGGAGTGAATCTCCTGGAAGCCCAGTCTCTTCTCTCCTAATGGAGAGGCTCTGAATCTCCTCAGCCGCCCTCTGGTCACTCATAACTCACCACCCATTGGGAAGTCTTTCTCCCTCTAACCTTCCATCTTGTTGTTCCTTCTGCCACAGCCCTCTCTCTCTCTCTCTTCTACCCTCCAGGGAGTAATGGCTCACTTCCCTCTGGAGCCAGCTTGAGGTGAGAATCTGGTTTCTAGCTGAGGTTTGTAGAAGGAAAGGCTTGGGGTTGGGGAGGAAAAATGGGCATGTTGGAAGGGTTGGGAGAGATGATGAAGGAAGATAGGTCCACACCACCATTTTTCTCTCAGAGTCCAGCAGAGCCATCCTTCCCCCATCCCCATGGACACGGAATGAGCAGCCCGAAGGAGGAAGTTTTTTTAGAAATAAAGGTAGTTCCTTTCTCTGTTGGCCTTTTCCCTCTTACATTGCTGGTCAGTGTTTGTGGTATAAGTTACCCTGATTTGTTCACAAGTCCCAGAAATCCTCGATATGGAGATTCTCACTGAACTTGAAGACTATCTTTTAGGAAAGCCTCCAAATGCCAGGGAAGAATTTTAAAGATATTCTAACACCTGAAGACTTGAAACACATGATCTCAAGAAAGCATCAAAGCATTCTTTGATGGAGAAATGGCCAGCAATGTGTGTCTAGTAAAGCTTGCACTTAATAAATTAATAAATTAATAAATTATGGTGTGGTGTTAAAGTCAGAAGAACTGGTTTTCTTTTCATTTTTATTTTGAAGTAGTTTCAAACATAGAGAAAAGTTGCAAGTACAGTACAAAGAAAGCCCCTATTCAGGAGCGGATGTGGCTCAAGGAGTTGAGCATCTGCTTCTCACATTGGAGGTCCCGGGTTCAGTCCCTGATGCCTCCTAAAAACAAAAACAAACAACAAGCAAATTAATGAAAAAACCAACTCAGGGAAGCCACTGTGGCTTAGTGGTTGAGTGCCGGCTTCCCACATATGAGGTCCCGGTTTCAAGCCCTAGCTGTGGTACCTCAAAGGAAAAAAAAAAAAGGGAGGGAGGGAGGAAGGGAGGGAGGGGGGGGGGGGGGGGGGGGGGGGAGGGAGGGAGGGAGGAAGGAAGGAAGGAAGGAAGGAAGCCCACCGTGTTAGTCAGCCAAACGGGGTGTGGATGCAAAGTACCAAAAATCTGTTGGCTTTTATCAAAGGTATTTATCTGGGGTAAAAGCTTACAGTTACAAGGCCCTAAAGAGTCTGACTCAAGGTTGGTTTCTCATCCAAACTCATTTGCCACATGTTGAAGCAAGATGGTGAGTGACATCTGCAAGGGTTCAGCCTTCCTCCTTCCTCTTAAGGCTCCGTGGTCCCAGCTCCTTCCAATCTCAACTGTAGGCTAGAGGGTTCGTCTAGCTTCCCAGGGCTTCCTCAGCGCTGCAAACTATCAGGCAAATGGCTCGTCTCTCTGCCGTGTCTATGGAGCTGTCTCTCTTCCTCTGTGTATCTTCTCCTATGTGTCTACTTCTGTGTTCTTGATTGAGTGTCCATTTATATAGCCCACAAAGGGCGCAGGGACTCAAACTGAGTTACACTCTATTGACAGGTTCAAATCAAGTAAACGTAAAACCTTTGAATTTAATATAATCAAAGGGTCTCAAGCCCAGAGGAACGAACCAGTTTATAAACAATCCTTATCTTTTTTGGGTTCATACATAATCTCAAACTGTTACACCCTTATAACCCTTTTACCCCAATTCACCACTTTTTAACATTTTGCCACATTTACTATATATGTAATGATTTGAGAGGAAGCTGAGGATATCACTTTCCCTTTCCCGCTAAATATTTCAGTGTGTGTTTCCTAAGGACAAGCACATTTTTCCATAATCACAGTACAATGATCAAAATCAGTACTACTGTCCTTATTTCAATTTCACAAGTTGTCACAACAATGTCCTTTATAGGCATATTTTTCCAGTCCAAGATCTTATTCAGGTATACATATTGCATGTACTTGTCATGTATCTTTTGTTTCCTTTAATCTGGAACAATTCTGCAGACTTTCTTTGTCTTTCTTAACCTTAATATCTTTGTAGAGCACAGACAATTTATTTTACAAAGTTCTTCAACTTCAGTTTATCTTATGTTTCCTCATGGTTATATTCAAGTTATGCTTATGGCAAGTGATGCATTTGGGGCAGGAATATTACAGAAGTGATGCTATCTCCTTCTCAGAGCATCACATCAGGAACCTGTGATGTTAGTTTGGTCACTTATGGGTGAAGTCAGCTTTGGCCACTCGGGTAAAGCAGTGTCTGCCAGGTATTTCCACTGTACACTTATTCTTCTCCCTTGCAGCTGAGAAGTAATTTGTGATGAGATACTTTGAAACGTAAGTGGATATCATGTTTCTTTAACAAACTTCTACCCATTCGTTTGGGGTTTTGTCATTTTTTAAAAAAGGTTTAAAATGTATTTTAATAAGTTGATGCTGCTTTACTCCTCCATTTCTCAGAACCCCAAATTTTAGGTATCAGAGACAAATCAAACATGGTACACCACTAAAAAATGCACAGCATAACTACCTAAGATAGACTAGGCTAAGAGCTACTGTCAGACCTTCAGCATACAGCAACCTTGTTCCCAAGACTGCACTAAGCTTATCAAGAAAAGCTGTGAGCAGCAACTTCATAGACACAAAGGGGTCATTCCTGGGCAGTCTTCATCCAGGAAAAAGATGGATGCAAGTTAACACAAAATATTTTTAAAGACATCCTGAAAGGAAAATCTATGAGAAAATGTCTTCTTTAGGACATGAAAGGGTAATATATGGGATATAACAGAACTGTATGTAAGCCGTCTGTGATCTCTGTGGACATTTGCCTGATTTCTGACCTGGGAGTGAATGGGAGGTCATTGGGTGATGTTTGTTTTTTTGTGGTATATATGGCAGTGTCTCAGGTTGGGGGACAGGGGGTGTACAGATAAGAAAGCAAACAGAACAGGATGGCCAAAGAGTGGAATGATCAGGATTAATGGGTCTCTAACTGTACCCATTTTTGTCATGGTTACCCCAGGTCCTCAACATCAATAACATTTGAGACTTCAGGAATGCACTGCACAGAACTGATTTGTTAAATACCACCCTCCCTCCCTTGCCCTAGGTCTCCCTAGAGGAAATCCCTAACACTCTTCCCCAGGGTAGAATTCTGGCTAGTCTAAAAAAGATCCTTCTTTTTAAGGGTTTTGAGAAGCTAGGACACTGCAACTTTATTAGTAACGGTGACATTTGTTTGGATCAAATTCAGCCCCAAGAGCTGCAGGAGGGGTTCCACCAATTGCCCCAATTCCTTCCATTGTAGCAGCTTGGCCAAAGCATTCAGTTGTTTGTGGGGTCAATCCCAAGGTTTCATCTGGCATTATAGTGGCTGGTCCTGGAGGAGCTGGAGTACCAGCTGGCACAAGAGCAAGGGGCATGGCACCTCTGTTGTTTATGCCCATAGCACCTCCCATAGCCACCTGGCCCATCCGTATCTCCTGCTCTCTCGCATCAGGGAAGGTTCCCTTGAATCCTTCCCGCTATAGCCGAATCATGTCCTTCTGTTGCTGTCGCATCTCTTCTTCACTGTGAATGCACTCCTCCTGCTGCCTGAGCTCCAGGTGCTTTCATTTTTGCACCTCTTGGTTGGGCAGCTCTTCTACCCTCCAAAGTTCTTCTTGGTGCCTCATCAACTCCTGACTCATTAGCATGATCTGGTGCTTGTAGTAAGCAGCTTCCATCTCTATCTCCAGCTTCTCATGAGTTTCCTTGACATTGCCGTCCACTTGGTCCTGCTGCTGCTTCTCCATCTCAGTGAGTGCCTTCCAGCACATGGCATACTCATAGTCAGAAGAACGAGGCTGTGCAAATCTGGGTGGCTGCTCTCATTCCTTGTGTTATGGCTGGTTCTTTATAACCAGCTTCTCTGGAAGTCCATCTTTATCATCTAACTGGTCCGTGGGCTCCACAGGCACAGGTCAATGAAATATGGTCAGCAGGAATGGAAAAAGCTTTCACTGCATCTGTCCAGAGTTTTCCGAGCAGCTGGCTTCCCTGAGACCTCAAAATGCCTTTTCCTGAGGGCCTTCTTCCATCATCTACACCACAGCCCTCTCCACCTGACCAAACACAGAAAAGGCATCCTCCAGCAGTTCATTGGACACGTACTGAGGAAGGCTTCTGACTGGAAGGGATGCTCTATAGCAGACAAAGCACACAACACAGCTGCTTTCCACGGAGTGGCATGTTGTCCAGCTCCACTTTGGCGACCTCCGCTAGGGTTCATGTTTCCAAGCAGATAAAGCCAAAGCCTTTATCCTTATGAATGAAGATCTCACCTGTTTTTCCATATTTTTCAAAGAGTTTCCTCATTCCCTCCTCAGTGATGTCAGGAGGAAGATTGCCAAGAGGCAGCTTGGTTGGGTGAAGGTCTTCTCTCCTGGTTTCCTAAAATTCTTCAGGTCAATAGTCAAGCCTTCATTTTGGCTGCTGGCCTGTTGTCCGTCTGCAGATATTGGTAGTGGTAGTAGTGGCCGCTGCTGTTTTTAGCTGCGGGTGGTGATGCTGATGATGCTTCCTTGGAGTATGGCTTTGCTTCTCCAGGTTAAAGGTTTTATTGCTCTGCATTTCTGCACCTCAACTTTGATTGTAGAAGGCAACCAAGTGTCTCCCAGTCCCCTCTAACCTGGACTTCTCCTCTACCAACTCTTTTCTCCTCAGAGTAATGATGACACTATATGGCCTCTACCGTACTGAGAAAAATTACCCATTCGTTTTTACTGATGATTCTTTTGCCTGTATCAATTATTATTATCACGGTTGCAGAACAATGATTTTGAAACTCCAGTTTTACATTTATCATTTGGCATTCCATAGTAAAAAAGAGCTTTCCCTTTTCCTGCACTTTCTTTAATTTATATTAGTATGAATTAATGAATTCTAATTTAATTATAATTGAACTATAATTGAAGGGTTTATTTTAAATCCTGATTCTGTCCCTTATTTGCCTATGTGAACTTAGGTCACCGAACATCTATGTATCTTCATGTCATTGTGTAAAAGAGCAAAGAGAAAAGACTCTTCTGTAGAGTTCTTGTGAAGGTCGCCTCTAACAGACACAGAAAAAGACCCAGCAAAGTCTCTGATGCTGAACAGGCCCTGCGCTATTGTAATGGGTGGGCTTCAGGCACAGCTTGCTCCCTCCAGATTTCACAGGAAGGGTACAATGACTCGTTGTCAATCACCCAGGCATGAAACTCCACCGAGTACAGTGCACAGTTAAAGAAACCACCATCAGCATGCCACAGCCCCTTGAACCTTCCCAACAGTGACTATCCTGATTTTTGCTTGGTCCTGTTCTCAGGCACACTCAAGTTTCAGATACCAGACCAGAACCCTCAAACAAGTCTCTACTAAACACTTAGGATTACAAAAGGAAATAATTATACAGAGACCATGACACTATGATGTGTGCTTTCCTTATCATTATTTTCTGTCCCTTATAGCTGTGGTTATCAGATTCCGGTCCAAGGCCCATCAACAGGTGACGAGCAAGGGTCACCTAAGGAAATTTGAACAGAACCCAAGTCCAGCTCTTTCTGCAGTTCTCACAGGTGAATAATGCCAAAGTCCAGAGAGTTTCATTTTAACTAATGACCTAGAGCAGCCTCCTCTGAGTTATTGAGAGTTACTCTGGACTAGCATAAAAAACCTGAAGTGGATTGAATAGTGTTGCATCCCCCATAAACATTCATGTCCATTCAGAACCTCAGCATGTGACCTTAGAGATAGGATCTTTGCAAGTGAGTGTAATTAAATTAACATGAGGTCCTACTGGATGAGGGTGAGTCCTAGATCCAGTGGCTGGTGTCCTTGTAAGAAGAGGAGGGGCACCCAGGCAGACAAACAGAGAGCAGAAGGCCAGCACACAGCAGAGGCAAGGATGGCCAGTGGCCACCAGAATTTAGGAGAAACAAGGAAGAATTCTTCCTTAGAGCCTTGGAGGGACCGTGGCCCTGCCAACATTTTGATTTCAGACCTTTAGCCTCCAGAATTGTGAAAGAATAGATTTCTCTTGTTTTAAGCCACCAGGTTTGTGGTATTTTGTCACTACAACCCTAAGAAACTAATACACAACCTAAAGACAAGCGAGGGCGGTAGGAATTCCTGTTTCAAGAATGATACTAGGTTGTCTTGAGGAAGTCTTGGTTTCATTGCTGCTAATCTGGATTTTTATCACCAAAGTAGTTAGTTTAGCCTCCTTGTTAATGGGAGAAGGGGAGGCTCTTTAGCCTTGGTGTAGAGAGGAACAAAGCTGTATCAGAAGTGGTTTGGCTCAATAATGTTCCACTGATTAGGCTCTAAGGCATGAGGGCCTTGCAATTCATATCTGAGGCATGCCATCTTATTTGTAAAATAGATCACAGACTAGTCGGCTTAAACAACAGGAATTTATTGTCTCACAGTTCTAGAGACTAGAAGTCTGAAATCAAGGTGTCAGGAGTGCCATGTCCCCCACCACCACCCCCTGAAGTCCATAGGGTTCTGCTTTTTGACCACTGGCAATCCATGACGCTCTGCCTCCATCATATAGCGGTCAATATTTCTCTCTCTCTCTCTGTCTCTCTCTTTCATTATAAGGCAACAGTCATCTGGCATTAAGGTCACCCTAATCCAATTTGGCTCCATTTTAACAAAGTTCCCACTTGCAAATAACTTCACATTCACAGGACTGGGAGTTAGGATTTGAACATGTCTTTTTTGGGGGGGGACACAATTCAATCCCTAACACATGTGTATCCCTATAAATAAAACAAATGAACATAAATATCCCCTCCCCAAAGAGTTGTATTTTACAAGAGCATTTTTTTCTCTTTTCTGTTGAACTAGTCTAGTTCTTTTGCCACTGAGCAGTGGGAACAGATCCGATTGGTAACCCACAGCCCCAGTACTTTTGCAAAGTGTCCCCGCCCTTGTTTGTGACCAATAACAAGCTGGCCGAGGTCACCTTCCCTCTGAATCCAGAAAGTGATCCATCTAGACAGCAAGGCAGCTGTCCATGCTCCCGCCCCTGCAGGTCTTGCCTTCTGTCTTCTGACCTGTGCTTTCCTGTCTGAGCACCCAGCGCTTTCCCAGATGTTCAAAACTGGGACCATCCCCTCCCTGTGGAGCCATCTCTGCCCACAGTAGTGTGGCTTTGTACTCCAGAGACAGCAGGACACCATTTCTGAGGGAAGTCCAACCTTCACACAGGAGGTTCACACACCCGTGGTGTGTAGAGGGGACTTTTGTTCTAGTACAGAGCTGAAGGGTAAACACAGCCTGAAACCTAAAGTAGCATCAGGCTCTGTTAGAGCCAAGTGATACAACGTGCCCAGGTCTGCTAAAGAAGGAGACCTAGTAGAGGGAAAAAATTTAACCAAATCAACTTCCACTAAGAAAGGCAGAAAGTTTTCAAGAGCTTCTCTATGAAAAAGCATGAATCTTCAAAAATAGTCACAGAGTATTCATCCAAACCTTTAAGGAGCTGACAGACCTAATGCTAACTAAATTATTCCAAAGCATTGAAAAATAAAGAAAACTTTCTAATTCACATTGCTAAGTGAGAATAACCCTGAGAGCAAAATTTAAGAATGATTGCACAGAAAGATAACTACAGACTAAATTTCCTTGTGAATATCAACGCAAACATCTTTAATAAGTAGTAGCAAAGACCAAAAACCTGCATAATTTTGAGAAATAGATCATTATGACCTAGTGGAGATTACTGGAGAAAGATTAGCTCACTATTAGATAAATCCACTAATATAATTAATTATTAATCAATCTAAGGCAGAAAAATTTATTATACTCTCCATGATGTTGAAATATCATTTGATTTTGTCAACAATTCTTTCTGAGTGTCAAAATATTATTCCTAACATAAACTCGCACACATACACAAATGTACACACATCATACACACATACACACACATACCCCTCAGCCAAAATTCAGCATTTGACTTCAATGAAGGAATGCATTTGAATGCATTCCTGCTGAGTTAGGAACAAGACAAGAAGGCCTACCATTGCCATTATTTGGCGATGTTATTTGGAAGACATTAGTCAATGCAATTAGACAATAACAAGCTATTAGTGACAAAGGAATAGGAAAGAAAGGACTAATAATATCTGCATTTGTAGATGACATGATTGCATATTGAAAGACACAAGAGAAACAGAGAGAATTTAGTAAATTAACAGGATATGAATTACCAGGCAATAAGCAATTTCCTTTGCACATACAAACAATAAAAAGTTAAATGCTTTACAGGACTTGGAATTGACCTGAGTGACATTGCAATGATAGATACAGGCCATTATATATCCGGCCATAACCTACAGAGTCGAATGGGAGAGTGTAAACTACAATGTAAACTATAAGCCATGCTTAGTGGCAGTGTTTCAAAATGTGTTCATCAATTCCAATGAATGTACCACACTAATGAAAGAAGTTGTTAATGTGGGGGAAAGTGGGAGGTGTGGGGAGTGGGACATACAGGAATCCCTTATTTTTTTTTATGTAACATTTTATGTAATCTAAATATCTTTTAAAAATAAATAAAAAATATATTTTTTAAAAAGTTAAATGCTTATTGAAGGATGACCCCACATACTATAGGAAAAAAAAAAGTTTTTTAATGAAATAAGAAGTGTGCAAATCTTATTTGGGGAATACTTTAGTAGAACATTTCTGAAAGTTACAAAAGTAGATTTAAACAAATGGAAGAACATACAATGTTCTTGGAAAGGAAGACTAAATTTTGTGTATCACAAAGTTAATTCATAAATGTAGCAAACCCTAATAAAAATGCCAACAACCTCTCATTTCTCAAGTTAGATAAGTAGATTGTAAACTTTTTTTTTTTTTTTGTGGTACTGGGACTGGGAATTGAACCTGGGACCCCATGTATTGGAAGCCAGTGCTCAACCACTGAGCCACATTGGTTATCCTGAGTTGGCTTTTTCATTTATTTGTGTTTTTTTTATTGTTGTTTTTAAGGAGGCACCAGGAACCGAATTCAGAACCTCCCATGTGGGAAGCAGACACTCAACCGCTTGAGCCATATCTGTGCCTGAGTGTAAACTTTATATGAGAAAATAAATAAGAACAATCAGAAAATCCTTGAAAAAGAAGAGCAAATTGAGGAGGGGGTGTCTAGCCCTACCAAAAATTAAAACACTTTATAAAGTCTCTGTCTTTAAGACAGTGTAATACCAGTACATGTATAAATAGACCAATGGAACAGAATAGTAAGTCCAGAAAGAAAACTAAGTGCCCTGCACACCTATTCCTCACTTAATGACTTTAATCCATCCCTGGACATCCTGCCACTAAATATGGGTTCAACTTCACTTTTTTTGCATGTCGATATACTGTTGTCCCAGCACAGTAGCCTATTTACTTTTATCTGAGTGCCTTATTAGTTTCTGAAAGCAGTATACTAGAACTGCCACAATGAGGATGAGCTTGTCCGTTTTTCTTGTAATCCTACTCATTTTTTGCTTTTAAACTTCAGGCTCTGTTGTTAGGTGCCTACAAGCTCAAGATGGACTTATCACCTTGGAGGCCTCTTCTTCTCATCAGGAGTAAATAGCATATTTGCCACTTTCAGTGATTCTCAAGTAAATTCTGTTTCTTAAGCAGCATCACTCTAACTATGCCAACTCTATTTTGGCTAGCATTTGCTGGTATATCCTTCTTCAATAGTTTATTTTGAAATATGTGTCAACTGTAAGCATCAAAAAGCTAGATGGTTTGAAATTCCATTCTGAAAATCTCTGTATGATAAAATGTGAGTTAAGGGTTTTGCATTTATTGTGACTGCTGATATTTTGGGACTTATTTATATGATCATATTTTGTATGTTTTTATTCAGTATTTTCTTTTATTTTTTTTTTTCCTTCTTTAATTGTTTTGTGTTGATTAAGCTTTCTTTACTCCTTGCGTATGAGTAAACAGTGTATTCAGGTAATAGAGAAAAAAAGCCCAACTATAAATGGTATAAAGAAATTAGAGTTTTTCTGTAGTTAGGCAGCTCCTGGTGTTGGTTTAGCAGTTTGATGACATCAGGGTCAGTGTGTCTGAGATTCTCTTGCCTTTTCCCCATGACTGTCACCTCAAGAACACAGGATGGCTGCTGCAACTCTAGGCATCATGGCTGGATTCCAGGCAGGAAAAGAGGAAAATGAGGAAAGGGCAAAAGTCTCCAAGGTCTTGGGATAAATTAAGTCCTTCATCTTTAAAAGAAAATGTTGGGGAGCGAATATGGCTCAAGCAGTTAAGCACCTGCTTCCCATATGGGAAGTCCTGGGTTTGGTTCTCGGTGCCTCCTAAAAACAAAGACAGACAACAATCAATCAAATGAAAAAACCAACTCAGGGAAGCCAATGTGGCTCAGTGGTTGAGTGCTGGCTTCCCACATACGAGGTCCCCTGGGGTTCAATCCCTGGCCCCGGTACCTTAAAAAAAAAAAAGTTTCCAAGCAGTTTCCATGAATCTCCACTTTTATATCAGCAGAAGTAAATAAAGAGGACCACCCCTGATCAATTGATTGAATGTGTTTAAGGAAAGATGGTGTTTTTTTTGTTTGTTTGTTTGTTTTGTTACTTTTTTTTAACTTTATTTTGTACATTTAATAATTGAAAACATAAACAATTAAAAACTAAAAAGTAAACACAGATGAATAAATATATACATTTCTCAATTAAATGTAATGGATACATGTAATTTTTTTTTAATCAAACAATATATTACACAATATATTTGGTTCATAGTAATGCATTCATACAGTATTTGTCCTTTTGTGTCTGGCTTGCTTCACAAGGAAAGGTGTTTTGAAAGTGGGGATAAATTACCTAAGCGTTATCTATCACATATAATTTGATTTGGTTTGGTTGTGATACATTCTGTATTCATTGTTTTTATGGTAACTCATAAATTCCGAAAATGAAAACAATTTTTCTAATAAGTCTAAAGTTGATCACAATTTTATTTTCCTCTTGCAGAAAAGAAGAGCTTAATGTGCTTTACCTTTCCTCTGAATGACTTCTGTCCAAATACAGCTCCCATATTGTGATTTAATTTCGGATGCAGAAATAAACCATGTGAAATTACAGCCATATACAAGATACATGCTGTTTCCTTTGAGCATAGGGGAAGAACCAGTGGTCCTTCTAGAGGCCTTTAGTGGAGATCCAGGCATCTGAGTCTAAGAATGTATATGCCAAGTCTATGCCAAGTGATGGAAATTGGCAGCCTGGTGATCCTACTAGAATGGTCCCATGATGTGGGTCACCCTTTCCTGACTGCATCTCTTAAAGATGCATTATCTTTGCACTTGCGGCTTTCGTCTCTGGTTCTCTGGACATCTAAGTGTTTATGTGAGCCACCTAATAACATTAATAAATCTCCTTCTGCTTCAACTTACTAGAATGCTTTTCTGTTTTCTGCAACTTAAAACCCTTGACCAATATGGTGATCACTACATATAGAGTTGTAGGCATTACTGGTTCATCAGGAAATTGGAATCTGAAATTGGTTGTTTGGCTTATTTGGACCAACACCAATGAAAATATGATTTCCACTAGAGAATAAAACAATGATACTCCATGACATCCAGTGGTATAATAGTTACAGAAATACCACCTGT
This sequence comes from Tolypeutes matacus, assembly GCA_026826555.1. Classification (NCBI taxonomy): domain Eukaryota; kingdom Metazoa; phylum Chordata; class Mammalia; order Cingulata; family Chlamyphoridae; genus Tolypeutes; species Tolypeutes matacus. Next base: position 1,899,418 of record JAKSZT010054094.1, on the reverse strand, counting down.
TATTCTCCTGAAATGAAGCATCCATGGGAATGAGCAACTACTTCTATAAATCATAAGGAAGGGAATGAGAGATTCCAAGGCCTCCAAGCACATAGTTTGGCTTCTTCTCACTGCACTGAAGAGCTTTAAGAAACTTCTTAAATTCTAGATGTGAGGTACAAACAGAAAACCAAAGAGATTCTATGACTACCTAAAAGGTAATCTCTTATTTCTTAAAGACAGCAGGGCTGATGTAGCCAAAAATGAATCATATTCTCTGACCCTTGGGGGTTGTAAAATTACAATATATTCTGAAGTCTTAGTCTTGTCAGGAGTATCATGTTTCAACACGTTGATTTAAAAAGGATGAAACACCTCAAATTGGAAAGGAGACTTTGGAATCCCCTAAGACAACAAAGTCTCTTTCAATAACAAAAGTAGCCTCTCCTACCCATCTAATGAGGCTTTTTCTGCCTTAATAATGAATCCTCACCTGAGGCAGTGACGGGACCCTGGACAGGAAAGCTCATTCTCCCATGCCCCAATCACTGCTCCCCATTGATTCAGATTCATAACCACAGTCCAACCCAAGGATAACTCAGCAAATTATAAAGTCAAATTCCAGAGGAAAGATTTAAACCAAAAATCATTAAAATAATACTCCTCAAAAAAAGTAAAAACAAAAACCAAAGAAAAGAAAAGAAAAAAGAATAATACTCCTTAGAAGATTTTATTTAATTTTACCAGCAAAAAGAAAAAGGGAATATATGTGAAAATGCCTCTAGGGAGAAAGGAACATAATGAGAGATCAAACTGACTATATCGGTTTGGGTGCACCAAATTCTGGATTTCTCAGGACACCTTGAGCAGCAGAGGATAGTTCACAAATTTGAATTGGTTTAAAACTTGACTCAGTGCTGATCTAACTAAATGATATTAGATGCCAGAAATTCTTGGTATTGTGCTCAGGAAGGGATCAAAAAGTTATGGAGACAGGAATGTTGAAACAGGTGTGCTTGAGTAACCAGTTCTCCCTCACAAGGAACAGAAGGTACCCTTCCATGGCCTGAAAAACATCGATTTTTCACGAAGCAACTGCATCTTTGAAAAGCCCTGGATGACTCTTTTCTCCAGGACTCTCAGGGCAATGGGATGCGTCCTGATATCAGTGGGGATAATGGGAATGCAGAGAGTGGAGAGGTAGTGGCAAAGACCTGTGGTTTCCATAACAGGCATCGAGTGTTATTAATGTGGAATAAAAGAAAAGTACAGGAAAAAAATCAGAAAGCCTTTCACCTAGAGACAAACACATTAATTCCCTCTCTTAATCATTTTTCTTATTCAAATATGAAAATATGGAGACTTTATTCTCTCTTTTGATTCCCCATTATCTCATAAGTTCTTTCTCTTCAAGAATATGCCCCCAACCATTCCATGATTAAATTAAAGGATATACCTAATTCTTTTTTTTTTTTTTTTAAGATTTTATTTATTTATTCATTTATCCCCCCCCTTGCTGCTTGTGCTCGCTGGGTCAGCTAACCATGCCATGCGGGCGGGCTTGCCTTCGCCAGGAGGCCCCGGGAACCGAACCCGGGGCCTCCCATATGGTAAACGGGAGCCCTACTGATTGAGCCACAGCCGCTTCCCCCTAATTCTTGATATAAACAAAAATAAATTTTAGAAATATTAAAGGCAAAATTATGACTATAGTAAGATTACTAACAAATTATTAGAATAATTAGAAAAACACTCCTCAGAAAAAGTAAAAACAAAAGCCAAAAAAAAGAAAAGAAAAAAAGAATAAAACTCCTCAATATTGGACTAATAAAGTTAAACAACAAAATATTAAGACAGATAAATTTTTCTACATCAAATTTAAGATGGTTATTTTTCAAAGGGCACTATACGTATGTAAGAGAGTGATGTCAGTGTGTGTGTGTTTGTGTCAAATCATCCCATGCAAATTTTCAAAAGAAATTCATTATAGAAGAGCTAGAAATATTCTGCTTCCAGTTGTAACAAAGTAGCCAGTTTTAAATTTATCCTCCCACTGTAAACATGTACAAAAGCTAGATAAAACATATACCGCAGTTTTGCAGCAATTGGACAGCAACCAACATAGACCAATTATCCCTGAGAGAACAGAAGCACTTGAGGTGAGCCTCATATTCACACCAGGTTTATCCCTAAAAACATTTTTCTAACAACAGTGCAGGAAAATGGAGTCCAGACTGAGATAATCAATCTCACTGGACAAAGAAAGAGAGACCACATACAGGTTGCTGGGATTTGGGGGACAGAAAACTGGAGAAGAGGAAGCTAAAGAGAATAAACTCCCCAAATCTGCATTCCTAAACTACATATGTCCAACGTAATATTCCAAGAAGCCCATCAGAGAACAGCCACTTGGGGAGTACAGTGTTAAGTAGAGATTTCACAGGCTGCACAATGAAGAGATGTTAGAGTTTTAGCTCAGCCAGAGGAAACAACCTAAGCTTTCAAGTGAAACCACAGTAAGGTGAAGCCCTAAGAGGGAGGACCATTGCCTTGAAGTAAGAACTGTGATTTTTAAGTTCATGTGTCAACTTGGCCAGGTTTTGGTGTCCAGATTTTTGGTCAAGTAAGCACTGACCTGCTTGTTACTGTGAGGATATTTCATGAATATAAATCATCAGTAAGTTGATTACATCTATGGGTGATTACATCTACAATAAACTGAGGAGATTGCCTTCAACAGTGAGAGAGGTCTCATCCAATCAGTTGAAGGCTTTAAAGGAGAAGTGATGGTTTCAGCAGGCAGAAAAGAAAGCTTCCATCTGTACTTCAGCCAGCCATCTTCTCCTAGGGAATTTCAAAATCTTCACCAAATGTCCCATCTTGCAGCCTGCAATACAGAATTTGGACTTGCCCATCCCCACATTCACATAAGATAATTCTTATAAAAATCTCATAACATTTCCCTGGAAACTCTGACTAATACAGAACCAAACTGAAATATACTAGCTTAACAAAGTCAAAAATAAGACTCAACAGAATCAAAGTGACTCATCTGTAATTTAACTAAGGGTGATTATCCATAATTAACTACCTGCCAAAATAAATATTAACAATCTTCAGAAAAGTGGAACATAATCCAGAGCATCTACAGCACCTCATCTACAATGTCTGGCATCAAAGGAGAAAGAAACACATGACCAATAGAAATACGACAATCTACTGAAGCAGACCCGGGTGTGAGCTGGATATTGAAGTAAAAAAATCAAGGACTTATTATAATTGTTCCAACCCAACTCCTGAAGGGCACAAGTTGGTGAGGCCACGGGACCAAAGAACACACCAGGCAGAGAATCAGACATCAGATTTATTGGGACTTACGGACAGAAGAAGAGTCCTTGACGGTGGCTGGTCAAAGGATGGGTGAAGTTAGCGCCCCGCAAAGAAGTGGGGAAAGGAGGGGGAATATTAGGGGTCTCAGGACAAAGACATGCTATAGGGCATGATGACAGAGTTTCTGCAAAAGCCACATAAGGTGCACAAATAGGGTGCTTGGTGATGTTATCTCAGGAAAGAAGTTTTACCGCTCAGAGGAGATTTGGTTTAAGATATTCTCTCCCCTCCGGGAGGGGGGTTGGTACCTTTAACTTAGGCCTAGGTCACGTAGGCGGCTACGTGCTGAGGACTTAGGGAGCCTGGGTCCCCACAATCCACCCCCACGTAGCAGCCTACATTGACCATAGGTTGAGCATTGCATCATATTCCACAGCAACAGTATAAAAGACAACAGCTAAAGCCATTACGTGTTTTTCAGTGACAATTTCAGCTCCACCTGGCACAAAAACGGCTAATGGGTAGAACCACCAGGGGGCGCGTTTTACTCTATATCTAGCCTTGATAGTAAAACTACACAGCTCAGGGGGCAACCACCCCACACCACGGATTCCCTCTTGTCGTTCCATGCAGACAGGAGCAATGTGATCTATGGTGACAAACCCCACTGCTAACCACCCTAAACCATCATATGCAGGAATATCCTAATAAAGGCCTAAGCTTATTCACCTGTTTCCTTACAAGGGAAAATATATCATTATGAATCTCATTGAAAGATGGCAGCTGGATTTCAGTCTTAAATGAGAGGGTCTTCTTCCAAACTTGTTGATGGGTTTTATTTTGCCATGCCAGCAAGGTGTTTCACACTGTCCAATTTGCAAGAGTGACAGTCCAAAGACAGTAGCACCCAAGGTTTGTGCAAACCCAACACTGGGTCCAACAGTGGGCACAAGTTACAGCTGAAGCCCACAGTAGGAGGATACTAACTAGAGCTCTATGGATGAGAAGATGTTTATGGAGGGCAATAAGGGGCAGATCATGCTGGTCTAACAGTATACAAGCAACATATCCATTAGTAGATAAAGTCTCACGTAGGGGAGTTTTTTGAAGAAGCTTCCAATACCATATATTTTCCCTTTCTAAATTCTCTGAGTTTTCTATGGTGACATTAAAAACTGGTTTAGAAATGGAAAGACATTCCGTGCTCATGGATTGGAAGAATAAATATTGTGAAGATGTCAATCTTACCCAAACTGATTTACAGATTCAATGCAATACCAGTTGTATTGCATGTATTTATATTTTATTCCCTACCCACCAAGGGGTGGGGCTCAATGCCCTACTGACATGGCCCATAATCATAACTTAATCATGCCCAGATTAGCAGACCAGTTTACAAACATAATCTAATATCTATTTTTTGGAATTCATAAATACATCAAACTGCCAAACTGCTACACTCCACCCTCTGAATTCCAAAAATACATTACAATATTCAAAAAACCTTAAATCAGTAACAATGCAAGTACAAAATCATATCATAATCAGTTTAAAGAAATACAGTTCGTCTTGGGGCAAAGTCCTTTCTGCTATACACCTCTAAAACTTACAAAACAATTTATCTGCTTCCAATACAAAAATAGAAAGGCAAAGAATAAACATTTTCATTACCATAAGGAGAAATTGGGAGTTTAAACATGAGTCATGGTTCCTCTACAGTTCAGTAAACATGCAAGGCATCCTCCATTTGATTTCAAAGTGTGAGAGTCATTCTTAAGAGGATGGTTTCTTCTCCTTGGGGCCACATGGGGACCCACCTTTTCCACAGGTTTGCCCAAGGGCCATTTTCTTGGTTCCACCCTCATCAAGCATCTGGTTGTCAACCAAGCTCCAGACCTCATCCTCCAAGAGTGTTGGGGTGATTGCCACAACTTACCCAATCTTTGGGTTAGACCTTAGCCCCCCTAGTACAGTGAGGTGAAGACCACATTCCCCCTAACCTTTGGGATACAGGTTCAACCCTCTCAGAGCAACGAGTTGACCACTTGGCCTTCCCTCACCTTTGGGGGACAGTCCACCCCTCTCAGACCTATGGGGTGCTGACCTTAACCACCCTAATCTTTGAGTAATGTGCTCCACCCTCTCTGCACCCTGGGGTGGAAAAACTCTCCCAGACCATCAGGTGAGAACATCCACCCTCTTCAACTGCTGGGGCAAACTCACCCTCTCTGTACAAATGGGTGGGACTCCTCTCTTGGCCCAAGGCGATGTCTTAATTCCAGATCGCAGCTTCCATGGGTTTCTTCTTAAAGCTGGTTTCTCCTTCAGTCTTTCCTTTCCATGTCCTCTTTTGTCCAAGCTGACATTGGTTTTGTTCATACAGCTCTCTCAAAAACTTTGTTGGTTTAGCATGCAAGAAGCAGGGGTCCAAGCCCTCGGACAGTAAGACCTTCCACAAGTCCTTCTGAGATAACTGCATCTTCAAACCTGATTTGCAAGTTCCTAGTTTAGTTAAGTCTTCAAATGGAGCACTTTCATTTGGGTACTTGATTTCCAGAGATTTGGAAGTTCCGGAATCAGTTTCTTTTTCCTTTGTGCCCATTAGTTCAGTCCTTAGCGTATTTCTTTCATGTAGCATTTTGCTATAAGCTGCAAGGAGAAGCCAAGCCATGTTCTCTGAGTTTACTTTGGAAAGTTCTTCAGCTAAATTTTCAGGTTCGCCATTTTAAAATTCTGTCTTCCATATAACACCAAGAGTTAATCTTGCTATGTTCTCTGCAACTTTAAAACACAGATCACCTTTCCTCCAGTTTCCAATAATAGTTTCATCACTTACTTCTAAGCCACCATAAAAAGTCTCTTTAGTGTCCATATTGCTATCAACAGTTTCTTCAAAGTGATCTAGGCCTTTTCCATCACAATTCCTCCAAAAAATACCCCCTACCCATTTATAAAACTGTTCCAACATTTTGGTAATTGCAAAAGCACTTCCCCACTCCTCGGTACCAAATTCTGTAGTAGTCAGCCAAAGAGGTGCTGATTCAAAATACCAAAAATCGGTTGGTTTTTATAAAGGGTATTTACTTGGGGTAGAAGCTTACAGTTACTGGGCCATAAAGCATAAGATTCTTCCCTCACCAAAGTCTGTTGCTACGTGTTGGAGCAAGGCAGCTGCCGACATTTGCCAGGGTTCAGGCTTCTTGGGTTCCTCTCTTCCCAGAGCTCCGTTGCTCTCTGGGCTTAGCTCCTCTGGTTCTTCCACAAGGTCAGCTGTAGACTATGAGGCTCTCTAGGCTTGCCTCTCTCTACAAGGCCAGCTGTAAACTCTCAGGTGAATGGCTCATCTCTATCCCAGGGCCTTCTCTCCTTCCTCACCAGAACTCCAACATCATAACTGCTCCAACTCTGTTCTTTGCCATGCCTTTTATATTTTATTCCCCACCCACCAAGGGGTGGGGCTCAACGCCCTACTGACATGGCCCATAATCATAACTTAATCATGCCCAGATTAGCAGACCAGTTTACAAGCATATCCAACATCTATTTTTTGGAATCCATAATTACATCAAATTGCCAAACTGCTACACCAATCAAAATCCCAACAGCTTACTTTACAGAATTAGAAAAGGTAATTACCAAATTCATTTGGAAGGGAAAGTGCACCCAAATAGCCAAAAGCATTCTAAAAAAGAAGAGCAATATGGGACGAATTTCACTACCTGACCATGAAACATATTACAAAGCTACAGTGGTCAAAACAGCATGGTGCTGACAAAAAGATAGACACATCGATCAGTGGAATAGAATTGAGAACCCAGAAATAAACCCTCACCTATACAGTCAACTGGTTTTTGACAAAGCTACCAAGTTAATGTTAACAAGATAAAACAGTCTCTTCAACAAATGGTGTTGGGAGAACTGGATATCTATAACCAAAAGAATGAAATAGGACTCCTATCTCACTCCTTATATAAGAATCAACTCAAAATGGATCAAAGACCTAAATATAAAAGCCAGGACCATAACTACTACTACTAGAAGAAGAAAATGTAGGGAAACATCTTCAAGACCTTATAGTAGGTGGTGGTTTCTTGGACCTTACACTCAAAGCACATGCAACAAAATTTAAAAATAGATAAATGGGATCTCCTCAAAAGTAAACACTTTTGCACCTCACAGAACTTTGTCAAAAGGGTGAAAAGGCAGCCAACTCAATGGGGAAAATATTTGGAAATCACATATCCAATAAGGGTTTAATATCCAGGATATATAAAAAGATGTTACAACTCAACAATAAAAAGACAAATGACCCAACTAAAACTTGGGCAAAAGACTTGAAAAGACATTTGTCCAAAGAAGAAATACAAATGGCAAAAACACACATGAAGAAATGCTCAACATCACTAATAATTAGGGAAATGCAAATCAAAACTACAATAAGGTATCATTTCATACCTATTAGAATGGCCACCATTAAAAAGACAGAGAACTACAAGTGTTGGAGAGGATGTGGAGAGATAGGAACACTTCTTCACTGTTGGTGGGTGTAACCGTTGGGGAATTTGATGTAATTATGAATTCCAAAAATATAATTGGATCATGCTTGTAAACTGATCTGTTAATCTGGGCATGATTAGGTTAGGATTAGGGCGTTGAGCCCCACCCCTTGGTGGGTGGGGATTTGAATATTAAAGGCAAGGCAAAGGACAGTTGAGGTAGTCTTTTGAGAAGCAGTTTTGATTTTGGAAAGAAGGCCCCAGGGGAAGAGAAGCAAGCCGTTCGCCTAATCATCTACAGCTGACCTTGTGGAGGAAACAGGAGCTAAGCCCGGAGAGAAATGCAGCCCCGGGAAGAGAGGAACCCCAGAAGCCTGAACCCTGGCAAACGCCAGCAGCTGTCTTGCTCTAACATGTGGCAATGGACTGTGGTGAGAGAAGAAACTTAATGCTTTATGGCCTGGTATCTGTGGACTTCTACCCCAAATAAATACCCTTTATAAAGACCAACCCATTTTTGGTATTTTACATTAGCACCCCTTTGGTTGACTAATACAGTGGGAATGCAGGATGGTACAACCACTATGGAGGACTGTTTGGCAGTTCCTAAAGAAGTTGAATATAGACTTGCCATGTGACCCTGCAATACCACTACTGGGTATATACCCAGAAGAATTGAGAGCAGTGACACGAACAGACATCTGTACACCGATGTTCATAGCATTATTCACAATTGCCAAAAGTTGGAAACAACCCAGGTGTCCATCAACAGATGGATAAATAAAGTGTGGTCTATTCACACCATGAAATATTAAGCAGCTATAAGAATAAATGAAGTCATAAAGCATATGACAATATGGATGAACCTGGAGGATATTATGTTTAGTGAAACAAGCCAGACATTAAAGGAAAAATACTGTATGATATTGCATTACTATGAACCAAATACATTGTGTAACATATTGTATGAGTCAAAAAAAATTATATGTATCCAGTAAATTTAATTGAGAAATGTGAAAAACAAAAAAAAGGGATGATTGCATAAGGTAAGCAGCATGCCTTTACCTGACCAACCTCTCTCCAGCTCCAAATCTGTATAATTCATGATTTGTTCATTCTTCGTTCGTTCATTTGTTCATATGAATTAGCCAACTTCTCAGTGACTATTTGCATGTAAAACTCTGAATATCCCAGACTGTATGCACCATCACCCGACCTGCCTTCTCTCTGTTATCATCCCCATCATCCACTAACTCAGTCATCCTTGAAATTCTCCTTCACCTCCCAAATCCAGTTAACAAACCCAATTGCATCTACCTCCAAAACATCTCTTACCTCTGAGCCCTGCTCTACTTTTCTTCTCTTTTACTTAGACTGTTGAAATAGCTTTCTAACCACTCGTGCCAATCTGTCCTGCTCACTGCACCCTAATACTCAAGTCCAGCCACTGCCCACACTTGGTGGCTCATCATCACCCTCAGATTAATGTTCCAAGTCCCCAGCATGTTGTGCATGGGCATGCACAACTGGCTCCCCTTACTGGCTCCTCTGGCCTAAATCTGCAACCCATCCCCACCCCAGCCTCCTGAGCCCATGTAGTCATCCTGTGGCCACTGAACTGCAGTCTGCTATTTGTGATACCAAAATACCAAAATCTATAAGCAGTTTGCTTTTTTTTTTAAAGGGAAAAGACTTTTATTGTTAATGCTTCTTCCTCTGTCAATAAAAAGGCAGGTAGAAAACAGATTTCTAAGCTGTATTATTTTGATGTCTATCCAAACTAATGAGTTTACAGTTATCTCAAAGTACACTGAAATTACTTAGATTTCCCCATAATGAAACACTGATAAAATACCTAACATTATTTAAGAACTTCAACATAATAAGCTATTTTTTCCATCTAAGTCAATATATGCTTGACATTTGGATTATATGTGCATATAAAAACAAATCCATTTGTCAAAGTGAGCAAAAGATAAAACAGCATTCTGTATCCTTTCTGGATATAATTAAATTTTCAGAGGCAAAATGGTCCAAATGGGAGCAGAAAAAGTGACTTCTTTATGAAATAGAGTAGATAAACACAAAAATTAAGACTAATCAAAGATGTTAAAGATTAATTCCATAAATCATTCTCTCTTTGCTATCCTTTTAACATACAAATGTGCACTATAGGTGTGTGTGAATTAGAATACTTCCAATCAAGTGTGAACTCCAATGACTGGGAATATGTAATTCAATAAACTGCCCTGGAGTAAAGAGAGGAAGTATGGGTGACTAGTTATCCATATCAACTTACCTGAAGAAGCAGATTATTTAAAAGTTTCAATGGGCTCTGATATTGATTTTGGGTCTTATAGTGATGTTTTATTTCATTATTTATTAAGATCAAAACTAAGCATATTGGAATGCTAGCTGTCACTGGATTAGTACCTTAAGGTTAAACCCTGGAAAGAAATTATTGTGCTACAAGACACACAAAACATTATATTTTGTGGTTCTACTATTTGTTTTTTCCATTATTTTTGTAATTGGGGCAAGATAAGAGATTCAATTGGTTAAAAACATTTAATGTACCCGATGCTATCTGAATCAAAGATTTTTTATTAATTCTTCTGCCAAACACAATACTGATTTCTGTTAAAATTATTTAAGATAAGAAATAGTAAGTCAATTGAAAAAAACTGTTTGAAACATCACTTTAACACACTGACTGAAAAATCTAGGACACCACTGAAAGGTGTTAATCATGTTGGCCTTCATCAATGAATGGATGCAGCTTTACTGCGACTTCTCCAAAAATGCTTTGCAGCACCTAACCCACTGCTGGTACAAAGTCTCAAAGTCAGAGTCATTCCCATAGTAAGGGATCTTCAATAATAAGTTGTTTTTGTGGATCATAGCTTCCAAGTGGTTCAATTTTAGCTTTGAGGTTTTTAACTTGATTACCTTGGTTATTCAAATCTCTCAGATTGTTTTTATCCACACATAGTAAATGTTTCAAAGTTTTCAGTGGTAACCTGCTGGGCAACATGACTCATAGGAATACCATGCTGCTTCATGCAATTTTGCCCTCGATAATCAGGAGGGTTTTCTATCTCATATGTGGATGTTACAGCACTGTCTATCCTCCAATTATCTGAAATATTTTGATCAGTTACAAGTTTTCTGAAAACTGCTTCTGCAATGGGTTATCGACAAATGTTACCCAGACATACAAACAGCACCAACTTGGACACCTGGTCTGCCATCCTCTCAGGTCCAAAGAACAGCACTGAGTAGCAGTTTGTTTTTAAAGACTAAGTATCTGATATGAATTAAGCAAATTGAGCAGAATCACAGAGCTAGAGCCTGGAATATAGGTTTATAGGAGACAGAAAGGGAGTAGAGGGTAGTGAGCTGATGCCTATATGGGCAAAATCTATAATAAGGTGGAAGGATGTGGTTGTGCAGTGGATGAACATGACAGTGGTGCAGTGATGTGATTGGACTCGGGGGTGCTGGTCTGTGAAGGGAGTAGGTAGGAGGGTGGAGTTGGACTATCCATGGAACTGGGGGGAGGGTCAGGGGAAGGAGTAGGTGAACGCTGGGGATTTGCAGGTCTGTGATTAAAACCACAATGTTGGGAAGGTTCTTTGGGCAAATATACCAGGGGAGGATTACTGGTGTAGGGTGTTGGGTGTGGGGAGTGGGGTATGTGGGACAGGGTGCACCTGGGGCAGACTTCTGTGGAATACATAAGTGTACATTTTGTCATAGAGTTTTATATCAGTGGGTGGAGACCTACGCAATAATCAAGAAAATATCAAACTCTGATCCTGGGGAGTCCTGCTATGTTCTCAATTAGAGAGACAAGAATCCCTCAAGAACATAGACAGTACCTAATAAAAGAAAACAGACCAATATGTCAAAACCTCAATATTATTGCAAGTAACTATGAATCTTATTCTTCAAAAATCGAAACTTTAGTGATTACCATAGGTTCCGAGGGGAGGAGGAGGGAAAAGCAGAAAGGTGGAACGTAAGGCATTTTTAGGGCATTAGAATTGTTCAGCATGATCTTGCAATAACGGATATAGGCCACTTCAAATTTTGTCAAAACCTATAAAATTGTATGATCCAAAATGTAAACCATAATATAAACCATTGACCATGGTTAGTAGCAATGCTTCAATTTTTGTACGTCAATTGTAACAAACGTACCATTTGCATGAACAATGTTACTAATAAGGGAGAGGGGAGAAAGGGGGAGGGTGTTGGGTATATGGGAATTAACTGTATTCTCTATGTGACTTTTCTGTATCCTAAATCTTCTTTGAAAATAAAATTTAAAAAAAAATAATAAGACACTGGGGGAATATATGGAAGAAAATGTCACTGTACATACAAGACAACAGATCTTACAGTGATGAAAGACACAATGTCTAAATTTTTTTTATTATTTTGAATTTTTTTTAATTTTTTATAGTTTATTGGTTATTTTTCAAATTATTATTCCATTTCTTATTAATTTTATTTGGTTATTTTGTTGGCTTCATTTTTGGAGACGTTTTGGATCACAGAAGGGTCACAGCAGTGGCAGGGGACAATCACTGGTGCCGGGGTGTCAGTGATGTGGGGATGCATGGGAAGGGGTTCACCTGGGGCATGCCTCTAAGACATATGAATATGTTCAAGTGTTCATGGGACATTGTCTCGATGGGTGGAGATCCACACAATAACAGAAAGAATATTGAATTTCCATCCTGAGGAGTTCTGCTATATTTTCTAATAGGATAGCAAAAATCCCCTGAGTACAGGGACAGTGCCTAGTGAAGAAGAACAGATCATTGACAGGCCCTTGATATTGATGACTGTACTTATGAACTTTTACTTTTGAAACTGAAACTTAACCTAGTATTATATACTGCCTAAGAGTTTCCTCCTGAGAGCCTCCTTATTGCTCAAATGTGGCCTCTCTCTAAGCCAAATTCAGCATATAAATGCACTACCTTTCCCCCTTGCGTGGGACATGACTCCCAGGCATGAACTTCCCTGGCACCAAGGGATTATTACCAAGCACCAACTAGCAATGCATCAGGAAAAAAAACCTTGACCAAAAGGGGGAGAGGGTAAATACAAATTAGTTTTTATGGCTAAGAGATTTCAAAGTGAGTCAGGAGGTCATTCCAGAGGTTACACTTATGCAGTTCTCAACATGATCTCATTGACTGCCACAGTAAACAGTGTCTCAAACAGTGGGGCTCCTGAGGGTTCTAGAGATATCCAGAAACTATAAACAGGGCAGACAGCTCAGGAATTCGGCACCCTGTCAATGGGCCTTAATTTGGAATTTATACTCCCCAGTGTAACAGAGTTAGACTCATTTATAGGTTCTCTACACATGACTCTTCTGCCCCTTTTATTTGAAGCTATAATTAGCACAATACTTGATAAATATATGTACCAGAGACTTAAATCTTTCATCCGTCCATGTGCCAGGTGAGCCCTGAATTTCAGCAGAGTTGCAATACCTACTCTCCAGTTCATTGGACTCACCCAGGACAGCTAACAAGGAGATGATGATGGACAATGCCCATCACAAGGAACAGAGAATGCCTGCAACTACAAGCAAGATAGCTCCATCCATCTGCCCCATGGGATCTAAGCCCTCTCTCAATTAGAAACAGAGTAGACATCACCATCCCAAAATCCTCCAGATTGGGTAATGAACAATGGACTTAAGTAGACTTATTATTATTCTACTATAGATTTATTATTATTCTACTACAGATTTATTATTATTCTACTATAGATTTATTATTATTCTAGCAATGGAAGAACTTTTATCATTGATGTAAAGGCAGGAGCCACCAGAAGTTCTGAGGGGATGGGAAAGGGAAGAATAGGTGTAATATGGGTGCATTTTGGGGACATTGGATTTGTCCTGCATGACAAAGCAATGATGGATACAAGCCAGTATATATTTTGTCATAACTTACAAAATTGTGCAGGACAGAGTGTAAACTTTGATGTAAACTGTAGTCCAAGGTTAGTAGCAATTCTTCAATATGGGTTCATCAATTGTAACAAATGTCCACACTAATGAAGGATGTTGTTAATGTGGGAAAGTGTGGAAGGAGGAGGGAGTAGGGCATATGGGAATCCCTTATATTTTTTATGTAACATTTATGTAATCTAAAGCTTCTTTAAAAATAAAAAATAATTAATTAAAAATAAATAAAGACTAAGTATCGGGGCTGACTCAGGGTTATCCTTTGTAATAACAATGCCAGTGCATCTCTGGCTTTGCACCCTCAGAATTGTGCCTGACCCTGGCTCTGCCCCATGGGGGAAGAGACTGAGGCCAGAAACTGGTGTGTGTGTGCTTGTTTTAATGTTGTATATTTCTCTGTAGATGCCACTTGACATGGTTGTTTGTCAAGAGTAGTATTGCCCATAGAAGTATAACATGAGCCACTGATATAATTTTAAGTACCCTAGCAGAAACATTAAAAACGTAAAAAGAAACAAGTGGGGGGAGGAGTACAGATTTCAGTTCAATAAGGACATGACCAAGAATGTTTATAAAGACTTATGAAGACATGACAGATTAGGAAAAGATTGTTTCAGTGTCTAAAACCAACAAAGGCTTATATGTAAAATATCGCCTCGATGTCTGCAAGAAATAGTCAGGAAACCAAATCAGAAAATGGGCAGAGAAGAATAGGCAACTTGCAGAAAGGGAAACCTGAACAGCTAATAGGAAGAGATTCACAACCTCACAGAGAATCAGAGACATGCAAAGGAAACAGAACAAGTTGCCATGACAATCATTCAGGAGAGGATAGAAGAAAAGGAACCTTCCTGCACTGCTAGTGGGAGAGCAATCGGATATATCTAGTCTGGGGGGAAAAAAGCAGGTGAACATATGGAAAGTTCCAGTTATCTATCGCTGCATAGCACACACGCCAGAATTAGTGGCATAAAACAAATTTATTTTGCTTGTAAATTCAAAAAAGTCAAAGCATGGAAGACTCCGTATATCCTGTGCCTCAGATGGGAAGACTCAAAGGTTGGGTGTGACTCAGCAACTGAGGCTGGACTCCTCAAAGACATGACCACTCACATATCTAGCAGTTGGTGCTTGCTGTTTGCTGGGGACTCAGTGAGGGTTGTCAGTCAGAACACCTTCACGAGGCCTTTGCACGGGACCTTTCCACGTGGCCTGGGTTTCCTCGTGTCATGGTAGCCTCAAGCAGGCAGACTGTTTACATGGAGGCTGCCTCCCCCAGAGGAAGCATCCCAAAGGGGAAGCAGCAACTGAAAGGTTTTCTAAGGCTTGGGCCTGGAACCTGACACAGCATCACTTCTACCATATTATAATGGTCAAGCAGTCACAGAAGTGATGCTATGTCAGGTTCCAGATTCAAGGAGAGAGGACATTCACTCCACATCCTAAAGAAAGCAGTGTTAAGATACAGGGGACTAAAAGTGCCACATCAGCAAGTTGGTAGAGCAGGTATTCCAAAATCCCATCCTCTCCCAGAAACATTGGAAAACAACTTTCTCAGAGCTTTGGGAAACCATCAAAGTTTGCAGTAAACAATGAACACTGAATCAAGAAAAAGCAACTTAAGAACAGTTGGAAAGCTATATGGAGCTTTTACTTGGCGTTGCCCCTCCCATTCTCCAACTCAATGCCAGGCTTCAAGACTGTGAAGCCCACATACGCAGCACAGAAACTTGGTCTCTTGTTCCAGAAATAGCAGAGCAGAACTTATTTGCAAATTGGTGTGTATGTCTGCTCTAACCCGTTGGGTGGCTACATGAAGGACTGGCCCAAGCATTCGTCCATCTCATTTAACTTAGACCTTATTTGGGGCAGAGAAGTGGCGGGTATGGTTCTAAAACACTTTCAAGAAATGGAGGACTTACATAATACGATATATCAACTAGATCTAAAGACATATACTGAAAATTTCATCCATCAGCAGCAGAATTCACATGCTTCTCTAGATGACATGGATCATTCTTCAGGATAGACCATGTGTTGGGTCACAAAACAATTCTTAATATTTATAATGATTGAAATCATAGAAAGTATCTGCTCAATCCACAGTAGAATGAAGCTAGAAATCAGTAACACAAGGAAAAAATGAAAAATTCACAAATATGTGGGAATTAAGCAATACATTCTTAAACAATGAATAGGGCAAAGAAGAAATCACAAAGGAAATGAGAAAATACTTAGAGAAAAATGAAAATGAAAACACAACATGCCAAAACTTATAGGATGCAATGAAGGCAGGGCTCAGAGGGAAAATTACAGCTGTGAAGACATACTTTATAAAAGAAGAAAGATGTAAAAGCATAACCTAATTTTACATCTTGAGGACCTAGAATAAAAGAAAAACCAACCAGGGAAACGGATGTGGCTCAAGAGGTTCGGCGTCCGTCTACCATATGGAGAGACCGGGGTTCGATCCCTGGTACCTCCCGGTAAAAAAAAGAAAAGAAAAACCAACTTAACCCAAAGCTAGCAAAGAAAGAAAATAATATCAAAGGATCGGGGGATGGGGCATGGTCACGATGGGTGGATAATCACACAATAAATGAGGGAATCTGAATTCCTAGCCTGGAGAGCTCTGCCACAGTCTCCAAGGGAGCAGCAATAGTCCTCTGAGTATAGGAACAGTGCCTGTCAAAATAGGATGACCCACTGATTTTTTTTTTTTTTTATTGATGACTACCCTTGTGAGTCTTTGCTCTTGTAAATGAAACTTAGCCTGCAGTTGTGGGGTGCCTAAGGGTTGCCACCTGAGAGCCTCCTTGTTGCTCAAATGTGGCCTCTCTCTAAGCCAAACTCAGCATATGATTGCATTACCTTCCCCCCAACGTGGGACATGACTCCCGGGGATGAGCCTCCCTGGCAACGAGGGATTAATACCAAGTGCCAACTGGCAGCTTTGCACAGTGGCAGTATCGTAGCCAGTGAGGTTTATCCGAGGCGCGATTATTGCTAATTGAAAACTTTTCCCAAGTGCCAACTGGCAACAC